>CAJNIZ010005156.1:0-15000 GCA_905231905.1 Symbiodinium pilosum | reverse complement strand
GGCCGAGGCTCCCAAGTACCCTGCCTTGCTGCGCGAGGTGCTGGTTCTTGGTCCAAAGAGGGTCTGTGATGTGAACGTGGTAGCTATTCTTCTCTTTCTCCTACTGCAGCTAATGTTGGACCCTCTTTAATAAGGGGGGCCTCCCCCGCTGCTCCCCCCCTAACTAACATTAGGGCCCTCCGAAAAATAGAAATTAGGGATCCTCAATACGTCCCCCTGAGCTCCCACCCTTCTGAGGCCCCTGTAGATTGATTTAGAAGGGATTGTTGAGAATCCTTCCTATAGTTTTAGGCCCTCAAAATCGAAACTCATTATAGGGGACCTTCCAATCATTGCCCTGATCCTGAATAGGCCGGGCCCTCAACTCATTATAGGGGGCCGGTAGGCAAAAGGAGGTCCAACATTACTTACCTCAACAAAACCCACTTTTCAGGTCGAAGGCCTTGCGGAGAAGAAGGGGGCAACGCAGACATCCATGGCCGGCAAGCGAGCAAAGGCCAACAAGAGCATACGTTTAGTTCTTGCGGGCACCGGTCTTGAGGGTATAATAATCATACTGTACGAAAAGTAGTAGTACGTTACGCTATTATCACAATAGTTATGAGAAAAAAAGCAGGCAATGGCGGCTAATTGCCTCTTGGGTTTCTCGTTTGAAGCTCCTTCAGAGGGACCTCCAACCTCCCCTTATACAAAACCCTACATCCTCATCACAAGCAGCCATGTTCGGAGAAGCACGTAGCGGGAGGGCTCCGGACCACTCAGCGCAAAGGCCCAGAAGGTCTCAGAGGCTACGCTGGGAAAGTTTGACGCCGACAAGTCTCTGGACGCATACCTGGACACACGGACGGAAGGCTTAAGACTTTCAAGGTGTAAGTCAGGTCTTCCTGTTATACCTCGTAGCTAGGGGGTTGTTAGCACCAAGGTGTAGGTATTTGGGGTTATGGGTAGGCTTCATACATCTTTATACAGTATGACATAGGCGCCGAAGACTCCGGAAAGCCTACAGAGGTTTCACATGAGGCATGGCCCCTCATGGACTGCCAACATGCTGTACCGTTTTGGGGCACCACCTTGCGCGTGTGTTTGGTTTCTTTCCGGCACGAACTGTCCTTGTGCGGACAGGCTGCCGTTTTTCTGTGTTCAAGCAGCAGCCCAATGTAGAAGAGGCCTACATAATTTGTAATAATTAATGTGCCGCAGCACCCCCAATAACTCGAACCAAAGTCGAATATGATGCAAAGGCCTGGTGCAATCAGCGGTTTTTAGGCCCATGCAGCACACGAAGTGTCCAAATGCCTAGCTGCCTAGCCGGCCTAGCCAAGGACATGCAGAAGAGTGCTGAAGAGCTGCGCAACAAGCACCGCGTTGGGCAAGGTGTGTTCTGAACAGTAGATCCAATGCTTCAAAATGAAGCTAACCTCCTGAGGAGCACGAGTGATTTTGTTTGGTTTCGGACTTAGTCCCGTTCCCCCAGCAAGAAGCCTCTCACCCGACGATAGTGAATGTTTCCAAGTCATGACCGTCCAGAGGTGTAACCAAGATTTATTCTCTGAGGGTGCGTGTTTTTTTTGTCACAGGGGGCGCGATTAGGATGGGTGGCCTTAAGTTTTGGTTCCAGGAGCCTGGTAGGCGTGCCTGGCGTGGGATGTTGACCGCAACATCTCAGCCATGACATGCCTGAAGCTTTACAAGTCGATCAGGCTTCTGCGAGCTTTTGTATAGCAAAAGCAGCCTTGGCATCAGTTTGGGCATCCCGCTCCTACAAATGGAAGGGACACATGTACAGCCAATCCGGCGTAGCCTAACTTATGCCTTCATGCTGCCCATCCACCTAGATTGTTTCAAAATGAGGGGGATGTCTCTGGCACATGTCCCTCGCACGTACTCGACTTTGAAGCTAATCAGTTTGTCTTTCAGGAGGTATGCAACGGCGTCCTTCTCGCCCCACGGAGCTTGCCGTGTCATCAAAAGCTCACCCTAAGGGTCCAAGAACCTAAATAAAAGGCTCTTAGGGCCCAAATACTTATAATGTTTACTAATGTTAAGTATATTTGGTAGTTTCCCAAAACAAGGGGACCCCAGTATAGACCCCAATATACTATAATCCTTATTATGGGGACCCCTAATTGGGTACCCCCAATTTTGGGAAACCCCCATTTGGCAACAGACGAAGAACCTCAGCTCAAAACACTACGCCCCAGACACTAAATACTAGCCTAAGGAATAAACGCTACACCCTAAATCCGAGACCCGAATCCTGAAAAACCCTAAGTTTCAGCCCTCAGCTGAAAAAAACCCTAGAGCTTACCACAATAGTAACAGTAATACTCATAGTAATAATGGCTAAGAATATTAGTAATCGTCATAGTAAGTGTACTTGTTATAGGTAATGGTAGAGGTAATGGTAATAGTACCAGTGATAGCAATAGTAATAGTAATAGTAATAGTAATCATTCTTCTTCTTGCTAGGCGTGGCTGGACCGCTTTGAGTGGGAGGGCATCTCATTGAACTGGGAAGCCTTCAATGAGCTGATCAAGCACTGACCTTATTTGTGCTATAGTCTAAACTCTTTAAAGCGTGCTGTATATGGATTATATAGGGTTTAGGTTTTAGGGATTAGGGTTTAGGGTCTACACTCCTTAAAGGGTGTTATACAGAGGAGTAGATCGGGGAGAGTTATAGGCTTTTAGAGGTTACTAGAGGGGATGCTAGGAGTTTAGACCATGGCTCATTTGGGCTTAGGGTTTAAGTTTAGGGTATATAAGGATGTACCATGGGAATTGAAAGGGATAAATTAGATGATTCACGATCTAGAGTTTTAGGGTCTAAGGTTTGGTGTGTAGGGTTCAATGAGCCGAACATGAACCCCTTGATTTAGGGTTTAGGGTTTAGGGAAGGTATCTACCTCTCTGCCCACATCAACCGACCTTCCCCTTCTGATGCTGGCTTGGATGCCGGGGAGGTACTTCAAACTAGCCTAGGTTATTTCGTAATTGTCGTCCTCATTACTTTCATGAGTAAAAGCGCATAGAGTTGTAGTGGAATTGAACAAATTGTGGCAGACCCATGAAGCCCCTAAACCTCTAAACCCTGCATAGTAGCTTCCATGTTCTTTTTCCATTATCTCTATATAACCCTTGTATAACCCCAATATATACCCCTATTATTATATTAATCCTTTAAAATTAGTAGCTTCCATTTTCTTTTCCATTATCCCTAAAAAACACCCAATATATAGCCCTAAATATACCCCATAAAACCCGAATGTATTTAGCCGGAAACATCCATATAACCCCTGTATACCCCCTACCAAACCCAGGCTCCGACCTCACTTTCTGACCTGTGGAGCCCAGCAGGGCACATCCCCAGAACTTGTGAGGGTTATATGGGGCTTCATTTAGGTCAATATTAGGGTTCTATTGGGGCTAATTTAAGGTACTATTAGGGTTATATTGGGGTTGATCTAGGGTTATATTGGGATATAGGGATAATGAAAAAGAAAAGGGAAACTACTATATGATAATCGGGTATTCCCCTCCCACTAGAAGTCGAAGGGCAAGTTCAGAACGAAGGCTCTACACGTCCGGGGTGCATCATATACTTTCTGTGCCCAAGCTATTCTACGTGAAGATGGAATATCCAGGGGAGACCCATGACCATTTTTTTTCCACAAGTCCTGCGGCATCATATCCTATTCCTTGCCAGAGTTTTCGTCTGACCATCACCGTGCCAAGGTTTTACACGTCCAGGGGGGAGCTTGAAGAAGCGCCAGGGGCCAAGCATCGGACGATGCGCTGACTGCAATGCCACATGATCACCACCCTAAACCCCCAAACCTTAAACCGTGTGAGGTAATGTAAGGACAGTCCTCCTACATAGTAGCTTCCATCCTCTTTGCCATTATGCCTATATGCTCCCTATCTAACACCTTTAGATTTTCCTATATAACCCCTGTATAAGTTGTTGTTTTTGTGGCCCAACGTTCGGCCTCAGGAGTTCCCTTTTCAGACTGTGTCTTGTTGTAAGAAGAGAATTGGGGAATGAACTTCTAGAGCATTCGAAGGCCTATACAGTCCCCAATAACCTGGCAGTTGCTATTTTCTTCTCCATTCCCTTAGCCCTAAAACCGTAAACAGGCAAACCTAGGGTAGCTTCTATCGTCTTTTGCCGAGTTGTGGCTTATTTGGTTAGTTCGCCGGAAAATTCGATTTCAGCAAGAACGGGCGGAATCGAATGGAGAAGAGCATGGAAAGCAAGTTGACTGAGGGCTTGTATGGATATACCGGGATCTGTATGTTTGATGAACCCTAAAGTCTAAACCCAAAAACCCCAAACCCTAAAACCCCAAAATCCTAAACCCCTAAACCCTAAACCCTGAAACCCTAAAACCTTAAACCTGGTCAGCAGCCCAAGCCCTAGGGTTATCCAATGGTCTAGGGCCTCAGGATGGGTTGCTTCTTTCTAAGGGTCCAAGGACCCAAATAATAGGGTCCCTTTAAAGGGGTAATAGGGGGATATCTAGGGATATTTGGGGATTAAGTATATAGGGGCAGAAACAATAGGGTTTTAGGGCCCAACTACTAGAAGATTAATCGTATTTTGTGCCGTAGAACTCTACTATTTGGGTCCTTGGACCTTCAGGAACTGTCATCCTTGTACGGATGATGCGCCGGACTGTCTGTTGGATTATGGGGATGGATGTGGCAATTTCTACTGTTCTAGAAAAGGTATACAGATCAGTCAAAATTCCAGGTATACAGATCAGTCAAAATTCCGTAGGACGTAAATCTGGAGGTTTTATCCAAAATCATGATTTCGGTCAACATTGCAAAACACGCCACCAAGGGCTGACACATGGTTCTTCAGGGAGTTCTCAGGGTACCTTGCGAGCAGAAACACGCAATGTTATACATGTGTATGTACGTATCTGTATGTATATGTACAACTACATTAGTAACTACATCTAGATACAGGTAGATATCGCCTAACAACTTCAGCATCAGTCTTGTTATACAGCACGTTACTCTTGTCGTTCTTATATACGTAGAATACTGTCTACTGTCAGATGTACAAGACACTGGCGGACTCTCCGTTTACTGCGGGTTATAAGCTATCATTACTCTCAATGTTTAGGATACTTGGGGCCATGCAGGGTTGGTAATCTCCACAGTATGGTTGGGCCTTGTTCAGGCTGAGAAAAGGAGCTTGGAGTGGCTGGCGTAAGCTGATGACCAACGCAGACATGTCTTGAGTGCATGCGCAGACTGTTTGGACGGTCTCTTCAAGGACATCGTCTAAACCCCAAACCCTAAACCCCTGGCTGTATCCCCTGTTCAAGGACATCGTGTACTCAGATGGCTGTATCCCCCCATGCGTAAGGTAACACGAAAAGGGCCATAAACCCTAACCTCGACTGCATACCCCAAATCCTAGACTCTATACCCTAAACCCTAAATCCTAAACTCCTCAAACCCTAAACCCCTAAACGCTAAACTCCCTAAACCCTAAACCCTATACTATATGATCTCAGGAAGGGCCTGTAATTCTGAGACACCCAGGTTTGAGCTTTCAGAGGAGGTGGCCAAGGGTGATGCCTTTGAGACTGGACCAGGCGCTTCAAGGGCGTAGGACTTGAGTTAAGGAAAAAAACAGGGTTGTAAGGGTTTAGAGTGTTTAGGGTTTAGGGTGACCATCCAATGTAGTTCCTTCTGGGTTTGGTATGGTTTTTTGGTTGGGACTCAGCTTAGGGTTACCAAAAAGGCACTAGATTGGAGGGTCTAAGTAGGGCGTGAGGTTTAGAGCTCAGCATGTTGAGTGCAGGGTTTGGGATGTAGGTTTCAAGGCTCTGGGTGTCAGAGTTCATTATGTAGAGCGTCGAAAGTCAGGTGTTTAGGATTCTTTTGCAAGTTTCAATGCAGAAGCCTCACTCACTTAATTCCTACGCATAGTCATCTCGCATTCACTAAAACTATTGATCTACTTTACCTAAACTGAAGTTACACCGGACGTTGCTATGCTATATCGGTTACAGTTCGTTGTGGGAAATTGGGTTCATGAAGTGCAGTTGTTTGAGTCTGGGTAGGCCCGTGGGGTATTTGCTACTTTCCCTATTGGCTTTAATTAATAGGGGACCCTAGACCCCTAGGCCCTAAACCTCTAAACCTATACCTTTTGGTTTTTTTTTGTAAAGGGTTAGTTGATCCCAACAATGCCCACAGCTGTAAATTTTGTGGATGCTTGGATGACACCGTCCACAGATACCGGAACTGTCCAGGGACCTTGGACATCAGGCAGAGATATGGAGAATCGGTGCTGGCTGATCTGCCGGACGCCGTTCTGCTGGGAGGGCTATATCCACAATTGCAGGCGGGGGAGGAGTATGCCACGGCGCTTGACAATCTCCCGCGTCAGGAGATAGTCAAACTGGAAGAGGATGGAACGAAGCGTTTTTTTGTCTGATGAATAAGGATCAGACCTTGGCCACCCAGCAACTCGACTGTGGACCTGGGCGGTCACTGAATCAGCGGCCAATGAACGCCAGGACCTGCTTCGGGATACATCCCAGCTATACGGCAGGAAGCAGTCTGTCGATAGGTTATTAAATATACCCACAGCCATATTCTATCTACATCAGCACGTGGGGACTATAGTAGATGAGGGGTGCTCAGCCATATGAGCCACATTCCAGACTCCCTCAAGTAGGGGTTATTAATGGGGATACTATACTAGGAGTTTAAACCCTGAACCCTAAAGGGTAAACCTTTTTGTACAGGGGTTACCAAGGGGTTACAAAGGGGGATACTAGGAGTTTAGACTATGGCTCATATTGTAGCTTGGCATCAGGACCATCAAGTTTACGTCATGACCTTGATGATGCCACGCCTAGTGATTGCACAGGATCACGCGGTGTTAAGGGTTTAGGCGTTCAAAACACTTACGGATAATGGCAACGAACATGGAAACTATCATAATGGGTTATATAGGGATTATATGGACTCTTCCTTTTGAGCACTGAAGCCCAAATTCCTTACTGCTTGATTCCCTTTGCTCTGGTCCTAGGGCCGTCAGCATGTTGTAACTTAGCCAGAAATCTCAGGCCTTGATTTTTTTGGGTACCTCGTCATGCGCCCCATCACCCTTGCCAAAACATGAGCTCAACATCCTTTCTCCTGGGCACAGGAACCCCTACCCCTTTCAGAAAAAGCCTGCAACTTTCGCACAATTGACCCCGTGCCCGAAACAGAACTCCCCACCCGCAGCAAAGAACACCGAATATTCTCATTGCCGTACACGAGAACATATGGTGAACATGTACTATTAACTATTAAGGATTTTTTGTTGGAATCAGTGACGGGGCCAGGATTCCATATCGTAATGCGAAAAGGGGCTCCACATCAGGGACGTATGGGCACGGGCAGGGCTATATAATCCCTGTATAATCCCTGTACTTTTCCATTATCCCAATACAACCCTAAACCCCCCACATCCCAATCCCAAAAAATCCATTATAGTCCCTTCCGTTTTATTTTCCATTATCCTTATATCACCCCAGTATATACGCAATATATAACCCCAATCTTACCCCAATATAATTACGACACTAAGACCTTGAGTCCAGGTGCTTGGTTGAAGCAGCTCCAGGCTAGAGTTTGGGGTTTGGGGTCTAGGGCTTAACCCAGACCCCTGATTAATAAACCCTCTCCCCTAAATGTGGGTGATAATAGGGATTCTAGTATTAAGGCCCTTAAAAGGAGGGGCTTTAGTCATCATGGGTCTACATTAGGGTTTAGGGTCTAGAGTTGTGCGCAGAGATTGTCACTTCTGCCTCACAACTAGGCTTAGGGTTTAGGGTTTAGGGTTTAGGGTAAGCACACACACGAATTGTCCAGAAGCCTATGGTTTTAAATACCTCCTTGAGACTTAGCTTGGACCTTAGACCCTTAACCCTTTGGGATTCCCTTGTTTTCCTATTGTTGGTACCTGAGGGTTCACCCTTATTTAAGTGTCACGTAGATACTTTTGGAGTACAGGAAGGGGTATTAGGCATTAAGCGCGTGCATGCGATTTTCAGCTTCAAGGAGAGTCCTGACTAACATAATCCCTCCGGAGGGCAAAGAGGAAATGCAGCCTTAAAACCTAAACCTTAAACCATGTGGCTCTACACCCGCTGCTGTACGGCCATTTTGGTTAAGTGAATTTTCAGTTGGGGAGTTACTAGTTAGGTACCTTTACATGAGGCTTTTATAAGGCCCCCAGGGGGAGACTAGGAGGTACATAAGGGCTAAGTAAGGCTTATACAGAGGAAGCTACCTTCCACAGTGTGATTTGGGCCTGGGCCATTCAATTTCTAGAGCTGGCTACATACCGCGCTGCGATCCTTCATTCAAAATGATGAAGCCCCAAACCCTTAGCCTTTGAGTAGGCAAGCCTTCTTGCCAAGGAACCACTGTGTAATTTCGCTTACTGTTTTCAAATGGTTTGCTGAAATCCATACCCCCAGGGAATTAGTTGTATCTGTACCTGCGTATCTCTATGTGCGTATATATACATCTGCAAAAAGGTGTGCACATTATGTATCCATAGAGAGAATTACATAGAGAGACTGTTTTGCCCAGCGCTGGGATCAGGGAGTATGGGTCCTTGTGGGTTCAAGTTAGGCGAGAGTTTGGGCTTGATGTTACCACCAGTGTTCCTTTCTGCCCAGCTCCAGACGCGCAAGGCCTGCCCACCTTCGGGGTGTGGACACTCCTGAGGCCGATCATTGGCTTCAGCTTATTCTGGGGGATTGCGAGCCAAAACCCACTACAAAGTCCTTCAAGGCAACCGTGCTGTCTTGGGCTGCTAAGAGGGGGTGGACCCGACTTCAATGCAAAGGCTGGGTTACCAGGCAGCGGGTGGCATGGACGTCGTGTATTCAAGGGACGCTCAGGCGCCATGGCTCCTCCCTGTGGAGCAGATCCTTGATGAGATCAGGCAGGGGTCGCTTCTGTCCGGATGAAACGAGGAGCGGCAGCCTGGTCAAAGATAACGCGGTGCCGCTGACAGACTCGCAGAGAAAGGGCAAGAGAGCAAGAGAGTGGCGAGATGGCGTCTGCTCATTGTTAGTGAGGAAGACGAACTGGAAGCCAGAAGATCCCTGGGGCATATATGAGCTATAGTCTAAACTCCTTAAAGGGGAACTATATAGGGGATTATATAGGGGTATATTTTAGGGGATATTAAGGGGGATACTAGGAGTTTAGACTATGGCTCATATGGGGACTTCCATTGGGATCCATTCCCTACTAAAAACCCTAGTAACTGAACCCGAAGCGCTGGCTTTCATGTTCTTTTCCATTCCTTCATTCTCTCAAAAAACCGCAAGTTCCCCCTAAACATGGTAAGCCGTAGTTTCCATGTAATTTCCAGTTTGCTGCTCCATTTGATTCACCGCTATTAGGGCAATGTCTCTGAGCCCTACGCATCCCAATTTGGGCGTTTCCCCCAAAAAAATCCTTATGGAATCCCTAATAGCCTCGCCAGGCAATACCAGCCTTAAAATCCCAACCCTAAACCCTAAGCCCTAAACCCTGATTTTAGCTCCGTGCGACTCGGGCCCTCGAAGGCTCAGGGTTTAGGGGACACATGGGCGTCTTATATCGACCTTGACATGACTTTGGCAGTTGTTTAGTCTTCTACAAACCCTAAGCCCTAAACTCTAAAACCCTAAGCCCTGAACCCCGAACTCTAAACCCTAAACCAATAACAGCATCTCGGGAAAGCCCCTACATAAACTTAGTTTAAGTTTCCATTTCACTTTGAGTATTATATTCCCAGAGATGCTTCCCTACCTAGGCCATGTGGTATCCGTCTCTAACCCTAAGGGTCCAAGTAACAATAATCATATACTAGTATGAACAGTAGTGGTAATGGTGTTAATTATAGGAATAGTACTAGAAGTAAGAGTCCCTAAGGGTCCAAGGACCCGAATACAAGGATTTTAGGGCTCAAATACCATATACTTACCCCTAATGGTCCAAGGACTCAAATAATAGGGTTCTAGGGCCTAAATACCACTTATATCATAGTATTTGGGCCCTGCAATCCTATTATTTGGGTCCTTGGACCTTAGGTACCCAAGACCTGTATTAGAATTCCTATTATGCTAAACCCAAGTACCCAATTATGGGGTGTTTGGATCCTCTGGCGAAGCCTGAGCCGCTATGCGAGGCATGGCCAGGGTGTTGCGCAGAGTCTGCTCAAAATCTGCCTTGGTCTGCAAAAAATTGCTCACATCCCAACATCTTCTGGGTTGCTGTTAAGGAACTTCATTCAAGTCATTATCATGAGAGAGCAGTATTAGCTGTTATATCTTGATTATATGTGCCCATTACGGTAACTTACTTTAAAGTTCCTTAACAGCAGCCGAGTCTAGGATGCCCGAGGTCCATATTAATTCGTGATTGGACACCCTAACACCTGAAGAGCCGGTGTGCGAAACAGTCCTCCTGAAACAAAAGCCGTAAACCATAAACAGCCTAACGTCTAAGCAACATCTACTTCCGAAACCCTAAACCCTAACATCTAGCTCCTAAACCCCAAACCCTAAACCTTTTTCTGAATTCCATTGGGCAGGTTGCCGCAGACCAGGGCAATGCCGGACAGGTTGAAAAGGCAGAATATTTCTGAGTGTTCAGGGTCAAAAGTTTTTAGGTCTGCAGGGTATACGTTGGGTACTGCCCCACTGAGTAATAACTAGATAAGATCCACATTATGTTTACATAGAAACTCATGTATGATTACCCTATTACAAGCTGCTACTGGGTGGGTGCAGTCTTCAGGATATAGCGGGATAGGGTTAAGGGATTCGGGCTTAGGGTTGAGAATTTAAGGTCTAGGGTATGCTGAGTCCATGTTGGAGATGCGTGTACTTTTTTTTTTGTGCTGTAGGCTTTCTCATAGAAATACCAAAAGAATCTGTTCACCTTCTGTCCCCTAAATCCTGCAAAATACACCCCTAACGCCAAATTTGACTTAAGGGTGTGTGTGTCTTAGGCTGCTGAATGTCGGCTTTGAAGATGTTTGCCTGGGGCCTTGATGAGATTCTGCATTGTCCTTTTGATGTTTCTGTGAATTTGGTACCTGAACCCTATAAGCCCCAAGCCCTTCATCATTTATCAGTAGGTTTTCAGTATCCCAACTCCCAAAAAAGTCAGGATCCTGTACTAGTCACGTCGTAGTTCTAGGGTCCCAATTTTTCGGGTGGCTCCCCATTATGATCCCTACTAAGGAGTCAAGGCATACTTGCCTGAGATGTTTTATGGACGGGGTCGTGGGTGACTGGCAATGCGCTTTAGTCATACAGGTGGCGAAATCCTGGGGATTCAATGATTCAACCTTATAACCCTACCGTAACCCAACTTGAAACCCCAAACCCGAAAAACTCCCTGGACACCCTGAACTCTTGAAACCCTTGGAAGCGCCAAGTCCTAGAAAGTCTGGAGGCTCCAAACACACGAAACCCAAAATAGTAAAGCCTACCTGCAACCCCATTTACTTTCGGTTCTACGAGATCTACCCATCAATTCGAGGGTAATTCCTACTAAGGTGTATGTACTTGGGGTTACAGGTAAACCGTGGCGTCAGGTAGCCCTTGCCATGCAGCGCTATTGCGGCAGTCTTGGCAAAGTGGGCACAGGTGGGCCACAAGGGTTTCACTCAATGCATGTGGGGTTCAAGGTTCAGGGTTTAGGATTTAGGTTTAGGGTTCAAACCCTAAACCCTAAGGGCTTAGGGCTTAGGGTTAAGGGGTTGGGTTCAGGGATTAAGGCTTAAGGTTTAGGGCTCAAGGATTGGGACCGTCTAGGGCTCAGGGTTTACGGCTTAGGGCGTAGGGCTTCAGGAGAGGTGATAGGGGAACATGTGAGCGTACGCTTGTTTTTGATACGGTGCGCTAGGGATTTCATTGCTTCTTGAAGCTATAGGGATCCTTTCGGAGTCCCACTCATCAGGATCGCGTCTGGGCTTTCTATCTATGGAAAGCCTTGCAAGGGAAGCTATCTTGTTTGCCAGGCATATTTGGCTACACGACGCTTCTTATATAAGAGAAATAATCATCATGAAGAGAAGAATTTGTGATGAGACACTAGCAAGTCTGCATATGTTGTTTACAGGAGCTCTCGAAGTTTTCAGACAAGACATCTAGTCCTGTGTTTTGTTCCCTGGGGTTGTTGTTCTTGTTATGTGTGCTTACGAGGCTGTGTGTCAAGGGGCAGGGGCAAAATTGAAAAGATAAGGACGCATGCAAGTGCCTTAGTGTTGTTGTGAGGCTATGGTGTGGCAACTCTCCACAACTCTGTCTTTGTGTCCGCAAAGCCAGAGGGCTATGTGTCGAGCGTGGGTGGCTCCATGTGTTTCTACGGCAACGCCAGCAGGAAAAGTGCCACCCTTCATGTAACTTTCTTGTCTGTCCCAAACGCTTGATCTGCAAGTGCGTACCGAAACAAAAAAAAACCGACAGCCCTTCCCTAAACCTGACGCCTATGAACCGTAAACTCCACAACTCAAGCTTGAGCACCGAACCCCCCAAACTCCAAGCCCTGCACCCCCCCCTATAAGATTTAAACCCTGAGCCCTAAACCATTAGTAGTTTCCATTTTCTATTTCATTATCACAATATAACCACATTTTTTAAACCCTGAGCCCTAAAGCTCTAGCAGGACTTGTGCAGAAGGTGCTGAGTGATGAGCGAATCCAGGTCCATGAGCCTTTCTGCTGCGTGAGCCTCTTTTGGTTTGGAGCTTCAGTTTTTTTTTCCGTTTAGGGTATCCATTCGGGTAATATTGGGTTTTTTTGGGGTTATATTCAAACAATGGAAAATAGAATGGAAACTACTATGCAGGGTTTAGGGTGAGGGTCTAGGGTCTAGGACTGTAAGCGTTGAGGCTTAGGAGCCTGTGTTTGGGTTGTTTTTGGCGCTCAGCATCATTCTGGGACCGAGCTGTCCAAGATTTCGTCCCGCTACTGTGCCAGCAACGCAATGGCGTACAACGACCAAATCATGCTGGATGCACCCTAAACCTAATATTACCCCAAATATAACCTTAATTAGTATATCCCCATTATAACCCTAGTATGACCCTGATATAACACCACTAAAGACCTAAACAACCGTGCTTTTGACCCCTAGGCTCCCCCATCTCGACAGCTTTTTGCGCTGAACTATGTGTTGTGGCGAAAGGGGAATTCAAGGGTTTAGGGTTTAGGGTACCCATTGGGGCAATTCTAGAGCTATATTCGGATAATGGAAAATAAAATGGAAGCTACTATAATTGGAGTCAAGATGGTAGAAAGACTCAGGGCCAGCACTTGTTCCACAGTGTTCTTCAGATCTCCAATGCCTAAACCCTAAATAGCAGTTGCCATTTCATTTTCCATTAGTCCAATATAACCCGAGCATAACCCTAATATTTCCCAAGGAGTACGTAACCTAAACCCTAAACCCTTGAACTCCTTGACGCATCAGCGGGTTGTAATTGGGTTTGCCCACGCAGGGAATGTTGCAGCAACAGCTGGCCATCCTGACAGCAGCCGCTTGAGTTGCGCATAAGCACAGGTGAGTTCTATGGCGCTTATACGGCAACATGGCGAGTGCGAAGTTCATTGCTGGAAGTAGAAGCAGTAGCCAGCACTGAAGTCAGTGAAGGAGCTAGACAAGCTTTTGTAGCTTCTACGCATTGCTTCCACGCATTGCTTCTACGTCCCTTGCAATGCCCTTGCAACCTTTGTAGCCAACTTTACCTACAGCTTCATATTTACTACCTCCTATAATTACTATAGGTATAGCCCACAAAACTGTAGCCCTAAACCCTAAACCCTATATACCCTAAACCCTATATGCCCTAAACCCTAAACCCTTTATACCCTAAACCCTCTATGCCCTAAACCCTAAACCCTTTATACCCATGTTAATAATTGAGCTGGCAAAGGGAGACCAGAGCAGCAGCACTCTCTCAGCCATGGCCGTACGACTGTGGTGCCTTCTGCCGCTGTGCGCGTCGGCCGCGTCCCCAGTTTCCGATAGAATAGTAGTTATATTGGGGTTGTATTAGGGTTATATTCGGGTTGTATTAGAGTTATAGTTTCCGATAGAATAGAAGTTCTATTGGGGTTATATTGGGGTGTTATATGGGGTGTTATATGGGGTGTTATTAGGGTTAAAAAGGGGTTATATTGGGGTTATTTTGGGGTTATATTAGGGTGCTATTAGGGTTATATTGGGGTTATCCTGGGGCTATATTAAGGGTATATTAGGGTTCTATTCGGGTTGTATTAGAGTTATAGTAGGGTTTGGACCTTAGGATGGTTTTAGGGTTTAGACTGCCTAGAAACTAGGGGTTGCACAGATACCCCCTGAAACTACCCCCTGAAGCTATAGGGTTTAGAGTCCCTTTTGGGGTTTAGGGTTTAGGGTCCCTTTTAGGGTTTAGGGTTTAGGGCTTAGCGCCCCATATAGACAGTATTTCGTAACTGCTGTAAACTTAGTATCTACTCAGCTGCTTTCTATCTCGAGAACCTTCCCTTGAAGTATTATTGTGCGATCCCCACGTTCCCGATTATCGTGTACGTGGGCCCTGGGGGTATGATGGGTTCGGATGACCACGCAACTCAGGACCGTTTCAATATGGGAGTTTCTTCTAGATTATCCCTATAGAATCCCTCATAGTGGCGACCGCACGAGGTCATCTCGACGAATCCACCGTGTCCCTACCGCTCCACAGGAGCTACTGTCAATATTAGCCTTACCAAGGGAACCTAAACCCGCGTGGCCCCGCGCCGCTGATGGCCTCGCCGCTGATGGCCTCGCCGCCACGAAAACTGCCTCCTGAACCCGCAAAAGATCTGCGCAGGACCCGCGTGGACCCACGCCATACAAAGGGCTGTGTCATGCACGACGCAATAAAACAATTACCACGCACGTCCAACACTGGACCCGCTAGACTCTAGACCCTCTCTCTCGC
>CAJNIZ010005155.1:0-11714 GCA_905231905.1 Symbiodinium pilosum | reverse complement strand
GAAGTAGAGGACAGCGCCAAGGGACCAGCAGTCCAAACACTGAAGTGCACCATCAACTGGTGGCGCTAACAGTTCTGGAGCGGAGTAAGCCAACGTAGAGTACTCGAACAACACATCTGTAGAGCACCTGCAGCTGCCAAAATCCGTCAACTGCAAAGCGCCGAATGTCACCAAGTAGTTTTCGGGCTTGATGTCGCAGTGAGCATAACCCAGCGAGTGGCAATACTGCAAGCCCTTGGCTGCATCACGACACAACTCCAGCGCACGTGTCTCCGGAACTAGATCCCGATCCAATATGTAATTGAACAAGTCGCTGTCAGCCAATGCATAAAGGCACGTGGCTTCGAAGCAAGAAGTCGGACCAGGGACCACAATTACATGTAACAGTGTTGCAACGAAAGCACAGTTCATCAATCTGGCGGCCTGGATTTCAGAGATGACGCGCTGAAACTTTCGTCTATCATCATATGGCGCACGCAGCGTTTTGATTGCTACACGACGGCGGCTGAATACTCCAGCAAACACGCCTCCGCTGATGCCCAAGCCCACCTGCAATCCGATTACCAAGTCCCGGTGCTGGACATCCACACCCCAGCACAAAATGGGATGACGAACGCGGGGTTTTGTTGAAAGCCGCGCTGGCATCTCTTCCAGTGGTCCCTCAGCAGGTCGCTTTCGGGCCCTGCATCGCAAATCTTGCTGGACCAGAACTTTCTCGTCGCGTGTGAACATGAACTCGTCAATCAAAAGTTTCCGTTGTTGCTCTCGGTGCTTTGCCAAAGCGTGCCAGACAAAATGAACTGCCACCAGGCCGTCGGCAAGACTCTGCAAAACGTCCAAGAATACCATGATCTCACGATCCAGGCCGGCAGTGGAGACGGTGATGCAGCTGCTCCGAATGCGCGGCAGCCCAAGTCACAGGCTTGCTATGGTGCAGTTATGGCGCGACATGGGGCTTAGGTGAGAAAAAAACATGAACTGAGAGTGTGGTGGCTACACCCATTATGATTACTTTACATTAGGTACCATAGTATCCCCAAAATAAAATACTACTCAACTGTCAGTCCAGGCTATTTGTGTCTTGTAGGCGTTACAGGGATATATCGAATTATATTCGATTTAGGATAAAGAAATAGCATGCGCCCAAACAAGATTTGGGATGGATGACTGGCCCAAGAAAGAGAAGCGTTTTGGGGACAGCGTTAGTTCACTGAAATTGAGTAGCATTTTGTCAGTGGTTACGTCCATTGAGGTAATATTCTTCATGTAAAATGCTATACCCAAGATGAGGATATAACTTCACACTATACTGGGAACCACAGTACCCCGAAATAAAATGCTATTCAATTTATGTTTCTCAATTCAAGATTGCCTTCAAGGATATCACTTGTCGATACCTGCATGGTTTCCGGAGTTGAGGATTCGGCGGCTGACAGAGTGACGTTTGGGGTGTCACTGACGGATTAGGGTCGAGGCAAGAAGATTCCTGGCTACACCCCTTTCGTTGTTGGAGTTAGCTGGCACGCGTGGGCACGCGTGTGGATAGGCACTGGGTGACCACAAAAAGAATACTCGGGCCCAGATTTCATCAGGTAGAAACACATCAGCCAAATCCACACTAAGTTCAGGAAGAGTCGCAAGCAAAAAATGCCTAGCCGCTTACCAAGTTCTCAGACAAACCCACCCAAGGCAAACTCTCATGGGACCTGGAGTGCACCCAACAGCGCCGTCAACCGGTACGCTTAGAATGTCGCGACAATCCCTCCCAATCCCACCTGGAAGGGCTCCATGTCGTTGCCAATCTCCTGTTGACACTAGAATTGAGTTAGCTATATTTCCAATATCTATGCTAATGTATTCAACACTCAAGACAGATGGGCTCCACTGAATGTTTCAAGCTCAGCCGTCGCAGCGGTCTTTCGACAGCGATTTAATTTTTGGACATTTTAAGCCAATGTAGTCTTTCTCAGGACCCGTCAGGTGCTGGGGGGGAACCGCATCAAAGCCTGGTATCCAAACAGTAGGTGTCAAGCGTACATGTAGTTGATCAATTTTCCTGGCCCCAGAAAAGCCAATATGGAAAATAAAAATTTCCCCTATAATATTAGATCCTAAACCCTGAACACTAGACCCTAAGCCCTGTAGTCCTAAACCGCATATTTGTCCTTTTAGAGCTACGGGACCCTTAAATAATTTCCCAAAGGCAGTCATGATCACGCTGAGTCATAGAAGGCCGCTCAACCCCAAACCTTGAACCCCTCGAACCCCGAATCTCTAAACTCCTGCTGCATGCATGAAAGTGGATGCTCTTGAGAGCTACTTCGCGAAGGTGCTACGCAACACACTTTTGAGCTCGAGCCATCGTGTAGCAGGTGTGAAGTGGCGAACGGGCTCACGACGACCTTGCTTAAAACAACCAGCACGTCGGTGGCTGTGCGCCGAAGCTGCGCCCGTGGCTGCAACAGACTTTTGATCAGCTCTCTTGCCCAGCTTGGGGCAGAACGGGTTTCATAGTAGGCGTGTCGGATATTGTCCGCCAGCAGAAGCTCCTGCCCAATCTCGAACATGAAAGGCGGAGTGCGCTCCGTTATGAAGTAGAGGACAGCGCCAAGGGACGCAACATAGGGCAGCTGTTCATGAGAGCACACGCGAATAAAGAACGTGCGGCGGGTAGCTCCACCCGAGTTTATCTTCGTGTGGATACGCAGTGATCTGCTTGATGAAGTTCGATTCAACAGACTATTGAAAGGGTCAAAGAGGTTGGGGTACCTGAGGATTTCCCCGTCCCTTATATGCATGCCTCCAACTACCGAGCCGAGTCGGCCCCACCAAACTCCAAATATCCCAAAGACATCTTGCATTACCCAACTTGATGATAAAACTAACCCTTGAGATGTCTTTTCCGAAGCCCTGCACTCCGGGGTCCTGGGTGCTCGAGGGCCGGGAATTCTGCCTTTATCCTGCGGTCGGCCCACCATGATGAGGCTCTTGTTGCCCTAAGAACTTGCATACGTGGTCATCCTCTCCCAAGAAGCCATACCGAAAGATTGTACAACGTACGCCCAACCCGCAGTCTAATTGCATCATGTCTGTTGCACTTCTGAAAAGCTTCCAAGTGAGACCTCTTAGCTGGCCGTTTTGCAGGGAACCCCCCCTCCATGAGCCCTTGCATGATCCTAAATCAGGAGGGCTTCCACCTTCTGTCCTAAAAGGGCAAGACGCAACCGCGTGACTGCCAGACTGGACCGCGCGATTGCATTGCCCCTGATTTACGGGTAGTTCCTCCTGTGCTGGCTTTGACGGATTCTGCTGTCACTAGGCGCCCTGAAGAGTATGGCATGTGCAATAGTAGATCAAGAGTTGTGCAAGTGGCAAGTTGGCCCCAATTTAGGCCCCAAGATACTATAACTCCGAAAAAGTTTCCAACAACGTTTGCAAGCCTTCTAAGGCATCTACACGACCTGCCACCCAGTGGCCGAGCGGGAGCGACGTGGCGCATCGTTCTTGGCGTACCAGTGAATAAGAGCAACAGGGGAAAAGCTAACGCAGACAACAGTGGATACATTCCAAAGCCCCAGACCAAATCATCTCAACACGACAATCCCGACTGTAAGCCGTTTATGCGAGTTGAATCTCTTAGAACCCGTAGCAGCAATACTTTCAACCGGCCTCATACTGTAGAACCTCAACCACCTGAAGAATAAGATTGGTAGCTGTTCAGGCCTCTACGGCATCATTGTGGAGTGTATCAGGATTTTGCAGAGCCGTCGGTAAATCCGGCTTGGCCAGCAGGATTTGATCTAGACCCCATCTTACGGTGTAAGGGCCAAGCTTGCAATCAGTACGAAGCGAGGACCTGATTCGGTAATCGCGGTTGTAGCATTGAGCATTGGGCACTTGGACCCTTGGCTTGTGGAGTTTAGAGCTGGCCTGCCAATGCAATACCCTCCCTCATACTAGAAACCCCCAGGCCTCGAATATTAAATATTCCAGTGGGTACGTTTGCCGAGCCTCAACCCCCGAACTTAAACTCTTCCACCCTGATCTGCAATTCCCAAGTCTGGTGCCATGTTGAGTGCTGGGTTTAGAGTTTGAAGGGTCCAGACTTACTTGTTACTAGTTAGAATTCCACTTATGCCCCGAACAATGCCCAGAACCCCAAACCTCGTAACAGCGCATACCATTAGTCACTAGGATTTGAGTTTCACCCCTCCACCCCCCAAAGCTGTAAAACGAGCCGCGGCACTCGCTAACTGGAGTGCAGCAATGTCCAGGTCGGTGCTGTTCCCTGTTCACTCCAGCCACAGGTCTCTTTCACCAAGCTAACATAATGATAGTAATATATTACGGCAATTAGATTATAATGGTCCAGAGGTAAGGTGTAAGGATGAGGCAACCGGAACCCCTCACAAAGAATACGTTCATGGAAAGCTTCATGGGGCTCTTAGCGTGATGAAAGGCTTCTCGGCAGCTATGTGAGAAGCATTATGAGGCTATGAAAGGAGAAATATACATGACAAGATCGGGCTAAGTCGGTCTTTGGCGTCCGAAAACCAAGAGTTTGTCTGAAGAGGTCCTCATAGGAGTGCTTCCTCGTTGTGGAAAATGCTACCTTTTGGGTCTGTATACTACAGGTGTCTGCTCTACTGCGTGATCAAGACGTACACACCGAAGCACTTTTACAAACTTTCTAAACCCTAAAGTTCCCTAAATGCCGAAGCTGTGCGCTGGGATCTATTCCGACATGTGTCTGCAACTACGGAACCTCCTTGGCAGAAGAGCTTTCGAGGAGAGAGGGCCAAAGAGGGAGGGAGAGAGGGTCTGGCCTCCGGATTTGAGCATTCAGCTTTAAAGGTTTGGGGATGAACTCTTCCCAGGGCAGCTTTGGAGTATACAGTCCATGGGCTTTAGAGACATGATCCACCCAATACTTGCCATGGACTGCACCAAGGGTTTTTTCGAGCACGCGCTACAAAGTTAATCTTCTCCTCCTGAAGTCAGGCTCCCCACCCCCCATTAAATAATGGGGGCAGGTTGGGGGGTTGACCATTAGGGGGAGGGCATTACCGGTGGCGACGCCTTCAAGGCGAAATTCTCCATTCATGCGTAACACTTCTGTAGGGATTCGGGTCCTAAGCAACCACACAACAACTCAGCTCTTGACTTGCGCAAGGACTGAACCTAAAAAAGGTGTCGTCTCACAACATGCCAAACAAATAACGACCTATCATATTCATCTCAATCCCAGCTTCTGCTTCCCCATTAAAATCAATCCCCAGCAGCACCATGCTGGGATTACCAACATCCTCTCATCACTATGTGAATTTGAAATTCTTGGAGGTCTTCATGTGAGCCTACGTCGGGCGCCTAAACTTTGCTCCAATTTAGCCCTAGAGGCTCTAGATTGAGGATCCTAACCCTAAACCACACGGTTCTAGTTTCTGTGGGATTCAGGGCTTGGGTTTAGTTCAGGTTGAGGACTCTGCTCTGGTCGTGATAATATGCAGATGACCCCTCATTTTCCTGAAGAAGCCATCTACTGTACATATGGTAGAGACCCTGCCTTAGAGGGGTGTTATGTGGGACCACGACGTAATGTGAATGAGCAGAAGAATTGCCAACCAGGAAATACAAACAAGTTCTATACAAGCCTGCCCTGAGTCCTGCAAGCTACACAAACGTGAAGCTCCTAGAGCCTCCTCCAACCTTTAGCCCTCAGCGCCTCCACCATCAACCATGATTTCAGAAAAACAAACCCCAGAACCCGCAAGCTCTAAACCCTAAACCCTATAAAGACCCTCTTTCCAAGTACTTGCTTGGCATGAAACTTGAACAGCTTTCAACAGCTAAAAGTGAGGACTTGCATGCACTCATTCCGCTGCCACTCATGATCCGCTCCGGTCCGTAGTAAGTTATGCTCCTGAGATAATACCATCACGTACAGGGGAATATGGGCCAATGTTCTGAGGAGTCGTGTTTGCGGAGGGGATTATTGCCATGAAAAGCTGAACCCAAGAAGACGGAACTTCTTCCTTTGCGGCAGGGCTGCGGGATTGGCTTGCGAATCGCCACAGTTGCCATGGGTGCACAGGAATACGACAGCTATCACTGTTTGCGGGGTGAGTGTGCGTTGGCATCTGCGAAAAGCAGACTTATGCGTAGCATGTTGAAGCGCAGAACTTGAGGCAGCATGTTGCAAAGAGAAGAGTATAGCACATGCGTGCATCATTTCAACGCTGGCTCTGAGCAACTACCGCTAAGCCCCATCGAGCTAGCTTTCGTGACTTGTGCGACTTTTGCCGAAACCTATGGATAAAAAGGTTGGTTGACTGGCAAAATACCATGACACAAGACCTGTCTGGCCAGTATCTTGCAGAGATGCGTGTTGCACGTCTGCATCTCCGAAATCACCACGAAGTCCAAGCATGTAGCATCTGAGCCAGCTTGCTGCAATGAACGCGCTGAATTTGTGGCCGCCCTGCCCCCCCCCTCTCCCCGCCGCTCTTGCCTGCCTGCCATGACACAAGGACATGTTGCCTTGCTCTTCTTCTCAGCAATACTGTTATGCTTACGTTTATAATAGCTATCGGTTTCGAATTATGCTTTTGGCCGCGAAACATGACAATCTGCGAAATGGACGGCTGCGAAATGCAGCACTCCGCGAAATGGCAGGTTGCAGTGCCTGCTGCTCCACATTACATTGCCAGCTTAGGGTTGGCTAGATTTCTTGCAATTATTCAGGCTTTAACATTATCGGAGTGTCCGCGAGGCTGTGGCATGTTGGTTAGACATGTCCACAGCCATCCCTGCTTGGCCCTACTGAGACGACTGAGTGACTTCGCGAGCTGGCTTTGACTCATGTTCACCCTAAAGCATCAACACCACTGACCATGATTGCAGTTGAAGTTGTTGTAGGGGCCAACAACAGCACCAGAGGCAGAATTGCACAATGAATTGCAAGAAGGGCCTAGGGTAAGCAAGGGTTGCTGGGCGAACGCAGGATTTGCTAGGCCAGTTGGTGAAGTCCGTAGTTCAGTAGTGAGAACGGCGAACATACTAGCGGCCAGTCCTGGTGAATACTTGCCGGCATCTTCCCTTTCCAGTACTCTGTTTTCTCCCATTGGTGCTTTCAGAAGGTACTCTAATATGCACAAGCTTCTTACGAAAAGGCTCTCTAGCATTGCAGGGCCTGGGCTGACACGGGATGAAGCCTTTTGCATGGCGCTGTAGCACTTCTGGCCGCCTTCGGACGGTTCTTGTTTCCATCAGGTCTGAAGCGACATTGCGCAGAGAGGCTTCATGCCCTGTCTGGGTTGTTGACTTTGGCCGCGGCGAAGATGTTGTGGAATCGGGCAATACTAAAAGAATCTACCGGGCACCACACTGCCCCTGGCAACGTATGTGCCAGGAGCATTTTCCGTTCGAATGGTGATTTGAGAGTCATCAGAGGATCACGCAATGCCAAGGATGGAGGAAGGTCACCACTGCAAGAACTCTTCCCAGATCATGGGATCGTGAAGGTCGTCACCTGTCAGGTAGTAGTGGTCCTTGGCCAACGAACATCTTGCGCGGCAAGTCTTATGAGTAGGAGGTCATCCAAGGCAAGCTTGACACTACCTACTAACTACGACAGGTGCTGCAAACACTGCAGCAGCTTGTTGCAGGCTATGCTCCAGTCCCATTTACCCCCACTTCAACAACTCCTCATCCTCGCCCGACGTACTAGTATGACTGCGACGACCGCTCGAAGATGCAGTCCTCCAGTTAGATCATTAGGTACCGCTCGAAGAATCTCATCCGGTGGGTGTGCTTGACTTTATCCACGTTCCCATCCAGCTCTGCAACTGCAGCCTTCAGAAACCGTATGATAGTGCAACACAACGCAAGCTTGAGGCTGGGAAGGAAGCTGCAATGTAGATGATGCCCATACTTCTTCATGACATCAGACACTGCAGAACTCCGCAGCCACCATTCGCCAACCGCTGAGCTAAGGGCTTCAAATGTGCGCGCGTAGCTTCGACCTCCGCACGGCTTCTGGACGCACTTGGTATCTTGCTTGGGGTTTGGGGTGTTGGGCTCAACATGCTCCAGGCACATACCTTACAAGAAGCTGAAGGGTCGTCGGGACTCCCGAGCGCTTGATTGAAGTCACACTAGGGCACGGTGCTGCAGCCCCGGGTATATTGAAGCTTTCTATGGGGTTGGGAGGCTTTTTTTTAATCCTCCAAAGCCCTCGACCCCCGCTGAAAGCCAAAACCGAGTGCCCGGCAAACTTGAAGGCCGGATGCGAGAAGTAGGACACCCGGTTAGGATACGATCTTGGGTTGACGAGGAGCTTGCCAATCTCCTTCAAAAAGGTTGAGGGGTAGCCTGGGGGTTTTGCGGTGAAGTGCATCAGGTTGTAGGGCTTTAGGGTTGGGATTCCATGGTGTAAAGCTCTGGGCAGCTGTCTAGCATTCACTGAGTACGCAGGGGGCAGACTCGCAGAGATCACTGGTATCTAGACTAGAATGGAGCTCTAAGAGTTTCAACATTGATTCTTTCGCAACTTTAGCACGTGGGGACCCCAAACCACCCGGTGCACATTAGTCTGAAACTTCAAACAGCCGCGCCAAAAATCTTATTGATGGCAACTTGGACATTCTGGAAAGTCATTCTTCGGCCCAGTATGAGGAGTGGCAGTATAGTAACAACAATGCGGATGCTTCCCTCGTATCTTCGTGAGACTCGTCCGTTGTGATTGTCCCAATGCTTTGAGAGACTCCTACTTCAGAAGCTGCCACATCCCCATTTGTCCAGCGAGGCTTGGCCAATTGTCTTGACCAATCCCATCCCCAACTGCCCCTCAGCTCCAACACATACGTGGTCACTTCGAGCGCCCATTCCCTACTCAGCATCTCTGAGAAGAAAAGAACTCAGGGATCCAAGCATCTGGACCCCCTCGCAACACCGGTAGCAAAATGGCGTTGTGTTCTGCCCGTTATCCCCACTAGGGGGGTCCACATCCCTGTCCTGCTTGCTGCCCATGCCTTCTGTCCCCATGAACTTCAGGCGCCTCTACAGAACCAGCAGTCGGCGCGTCTGCTGGTGAGAATTCAGTTTTTGTCGTTGCTCCTGATACTTAGTGCTACTCAACTCCGTGCTCATCGTGTTGCTCATCCACACAGCCCTTGCAACCAGTAGATTCACTGCCTGGCTAGTGCTTTGCTGACTCCGAATATATAGTCCAGATTGCTGCATCATCGATCAGTCGTTGCAGTCAGCCAACGCTGTGGCCTGTGGTCCAGTGACTGCGTTGCGGCCCCGCTGGCGTGCCACTTGAGCATTTCCCGAAAGCTGTCCTGCACAGTGCAGCGGCTCAGACCTCAAGAGGAACCCTTGCAAATTTGCAAATTCAAATAACAATCATCGAGCTTAGGCATTACTATGTTAAACAGATTAAGGCGCGAAGCAGAACTTGGTATGTACCATATCTTTTCGGGATTCTGTTCAGTCTTGCATCTGCAGTGTCTATTGGCGTCACTCAAATGGTGACTTTCAAGATGTTTTGTGGAGGGGCTCAAGAAGCCAAAGCTGGCATACAGCAGCGGAAGTTTCCTGTCCTTCTCCGCTGCTTGCAGGGTAAGCTCGAACTCGCCACCGCTTGCAACAAGTCAAGCTGCAATCAGGTGGCTTGAAATCTGCATCCATGTTTCAGGCTTATGCGGATCAAGGTTTTGAACGAATGGACAAATGATTTGGTGAGGATTACAGGCGACTTTCTGAAACCAGGGTGGAGGCAAATTTAAAGTAAGAGACCATGGGCATTTTCTGATAGGCTGCCTTGGGGCTCGATGCAACCTTTGCTTCAGAAGTACTGCTACGGATAGGAACTTTTTGCCGTTGAGGGGAGCTGTGCTTCGATCCCTTTGTTGGTGCTTGTGCTTCCCTTGCTTCCCTTTTGCGAAAGAGCAAGATCCACTGAGGCATATTCGGAACCAGGCAATGCACTGAGTTTTCAGAATTAAGGAAGCCTAGTTTGGGGCAGCAGGTCCCTGCATTCTAGCTCAAACCAAAAGATTCCCCCAGCTAGGCCCTGTCACAAGTGTTACATACCTTCTATGTAGAAACATGTCTAGATGCTTCCAAGGCTCATATTCATGCTTTCCTCGAGCTTTTGGCCCCAAGCCTTTCCGACCTGAGGATGACATCGGGCTTTAAGCTTAACCATCCCCGACCACTCTTGTGTGCACCTTTGGACATCAACATGCAACTATACCTAACCCCCAGGCCGCGCGTTGCTCTGCAAGATGGCGTGGAAATCGCCAAAGACAACAGATAATACTTCCCGAATGATGGGTGCGATCTTGGGGCTTTGGGAAAGCCCAATGTTGATGCGTAACAAGCTACTGTTGACCCCTTGGTGCTGCGCCGGATGGGGCACCTTCGTGCGCGACCTCGATGCGAATGTTCATGCTGCGACTTAGTGTGTGGAGATTCTCGGTATCATCTACTTGCGTTTTTTGTATTTCAGTGGCCTTAAGCAAGGCAACTCTCAGATGCGTCGACAAAGATCTAATTAGAAGACAGACTACATCTCTTCCTCTCTTGAAGACTGGCACTTGTAGGCATTTTCTTGTTGGCTAAGCCATGAGACCCTGGCGTCTCAAGATCTCAAGGAGCTGAAGCCGGCCCCTTCTGCGCCTACGTCAAGGCTCATGGGACACTTAACACGTTCAGCTTCAGAGATGGACGACTTACTCATGAACATTATTGTGGCATGCATCAGGCGATAGCAGGCGTATGAGAAGCATGAGTACACGTCCGATGAAATTATCATGCTGCATAGCTTAGGAGACGACGCATGTCGGTGCAGTGCGTGGCAAGCGGCCCCAATCCTGGCCAAACAAGGGCTCTGTACACTATACCAGAGCGCGCGAAAGGTATTGCGGTTGTCGCATGTAGTGTTGACCCGCGTTTCCCTGCGCCAGGTTGATATAATTCGTTGGATACGTGCGGGTCACGGTGGGTCCAAATAGCTGATAGCATGGACAAGCGCCCAACCTGGCCTGGTTCCGAATAGGCTCCGGACAAATGCATACATGACACTCATATGTTGAATTCTGCGGGGATAGCACAGGCTTCAAGTGTTCATGAGCAGCTACGGTAAAGATGAACGAGACCAGCCTGGACGTAGCGCGACGTATCAGGTTGAGACGCCTGCGCCTTGACATGCTTCTCTTCAACTCCGAATTGGTGATGTTAATCATGGTGGAAGCGGTGATAGTCGGCTAGAATGGAAACATCAGAATATAACAATGCAAGGCTGCTGGGAACAGGTGTAGTAGTATCATGGTGTACGTCGTCGCATAACGTGATTGCATGACATTCTCTTGCCTGAGTACAACATGCAGAACTTACAGCTGTTGAGCCCAAGGTGTTGATGTTGACTGCGTGCCCTTGGGGTCCTCATTGCCAGAAACCTGCAACACATCAGGGTGTGCGGGAAATTGATGTTGAGAAGTTCTCATACTAACTTGGCATATGTAGGGTTGAGGGTCTGAGGTTTGAAGCTTCAGATCTTTTGGATGTGGGGCTCAGGTCCGAGCTGTCAATATCTAGCATTGCAGGCAAGGTCAACCCGAATGCTACAACCTCATGTTGAAACTGCTGATCTTGAGTTCGCAACCAATCTGTAGATGCACCTCTCGCAACGTCCCTGAGACATTGAACTC
>CAJNIZ010005154.1:9289-20003 GCA_905231905.1 Symbiodinium pilosum | reverse complement strand
CCTAAACCCTAAGCCCTATCACAATCACATTTTGCGGAGGGCACGCCGCTTTACGGTTTCGGCTTCTACTTCGCGGAGCGCATCACCAAGGCCTGGGTGAGGAGATGCTTCCAGGATTGAGGGTTCAGGAGGTTTAGGGTTTAGGGTTTGGGGTTTAGGGTTTAAGGTTTGGGGTTTGGGGTTTAGGATTGAAGGTTCAAGGCGTTTTAGGGGAGAATCACATTGAAAAGAGGATGGAACATCAATTTGCAACTGGGGTTATTTAGGGTTGATAGGGTTTAGGGCCAAGTATCACGGGTTTCAGACTTGTACCCCTAGGGTTGTACCCTTGGGACCCCAGCGGACTATATAAGGGCCATATGAAGGCCATATTGGGAAAGCTTGTAGGGGTACCACCTTAGGGGTACAACCCTGGAATCTTTCAAAGTGGTGGAAAGTTCAAGCTACAAACAGGCAATGTCCTGTAACCTTGTATAATTATATACTAGTGTAGAGAATAGCACTTATTATCTACATTAATGGCAAGTGCTTTGCAACATTATTGTCTAGGCTTAGGGTCATGGAATATCGCTTTTCCTATTTTAGGGATTAGCTTTTTCATCGTTTTGAGAATTAAGGTCTTCAGGATCTTAGAGTATGCCCTAGACCGTAAACCCTGGAGTTTGGGGAAGGTTTCGGGTTTGGGGCTGGACGGGGATGGGTTTCCGGCTTCTGGTCAGCATGTCACAAGGTGGGGTTGAGGGTTCAGCTTGACTGGAGAGGCTTAGGGGTTAGGCTCCTGTGAGGGTGTTGGGGCTTCCGAATACAGGCTTAGGGTTAGGGGCATAACCTCCCCTAAAACAGTTCTGAGCCCAGTGTATTTGCCTAGACTGGAGTCTTTATCAGGCCTGGTCCCATGTTACTGGGTGTCAGAAAGCAGCCAAGTTGGCAGAAACCTACAATAAAACAAGGGCAGGGGTGGAAGGACTACAAGGGCCATGCGCCATTTGCTTGGCCGGTTCGGGACCCACTCCAACCTGCAGCTATAAAATACTCAAATGGCAGCTTGTCAAAGCAGAGAGCCCCTGCTGATGCCAGGGATATAGAGCGGCCATAAGCGGCCTTCGGATTTTGAATTCTGAGGGATTTCATTGGCAGTGCCTTGAGAAAGATCCAAATCCCAAACCTTCAACTTTTTGATCCGTATTTCAACCCTCAAATCCTGAACCCAAACCCTAAACCCTGAAAGGCCCTCTGCCAACCTGCCAAGTGTGCTTGGAAGCCACATGCCTGCAGGCAGACGAGTATGCAGAGCCATTGCCGGCGTCTTGCTTGAAATAGGGTGTAGGGTTTCGGGTTTAGGGTAACAAATGCTGTACCTGTGGAAAGCGTGGTACCCAAGTTTTTGGTCTTCCATTCCGACCCTCTACCTAAGTAAGCACAACAAGCCGCAAGTAAGCCTTGTTTGTGCCTCATTTGGAGAGTGCGGTGGCAATACTACACTCCTCACCGCGACAGAGTAGACAAAGCAAGAGACTAAATCGTGTACGGTTTAGGGACACTGCATGGAACCCCAACAAGAGCCTTGCAAAGACTACTGCCCTTTTACAAAAGGGGGATTAAGGGGGAGTATATCACTTCACTATCCTCATCCCATCATGGCGTGCGGTTCAGGGTTTGGGGTTCCCATGCAGGATGCTCAGCAAGTCGTGGGGATGTGGGGGATGCAAGGGAGGGGCATGTACCTGCTAAGGCTCACTTGGGACTTTGGGGGTGATTTGGGCTGCATGGCGTCATGATGCCAGTTTGTGAAACCCCAGGTCCTAAGCCTTGAGCCCTAAACTTCAAACCTACAACCCTGAGCCTTCTGAAAATGATCTTCCAGGACCTGGGGTTCTTTGGGATGTGGTTTTACTATTTGCGAGATTTGTTAATCGGGAGAAGGGGTTAGAGCTTGTATTTTGGTACCGCTTTACTTTTTCGGCAGCATGGCACCTACGATTTTGGGGCTTGGGTGCTAACTTAGTGGTACTTGGAAATATTTTTTGCTTTTTGCTCATTATAACCGTTAGGAACAGCAAAAAGTATACTTTTTTACCAGGGCTTCGGGTTCCCCATAGTGAAGGCATAGGGCTCCGGGTGCCAAAGGTTCAGGGCTTGAGGGCCAAGGCTGCCTAGGACGCCCTTCATACCGAACTAGGGTGTCTTTCTGAAATACTTGGGGGGCCATTGTAAACAATAGCAAAAGCCTAGGGACCTCCTTCATGTCTTAGGTACTTTTTGAAGGTTTGTAGTGAAGGAGTCAAGGTACGTATATCATAGAATCTATGGGGCATGTAACCTAAAACGAAGGTATCTTCTTATTCCCCGATCTTTTTGCTCACGAGGCGTTTATGATGCTCACCAAATGGCGTTAAAGTCAGGGATCTCCTATGTTCCATGTCTTTTTCAGCGCGTTTCTGCGGCTTTTGAGGAAAGAATGGGAATCACATCACAATTCTTGGTTGATTTGAAGTGATTGGTTTTGCAATACAAACAGGAACCTTTACAATATGAACTTCCCCTAACAATGAGACCGCTCGGGCGGTTTTCATCGGGGAGGGGTGGCGGGACGTCCTTCATCATTCGGCGGAAGAGACTACAAGGACCATTGCCTTTCAAAAAGGAGGTCTTAAACCCTAAATGCAAAACTGTGGCCTATGTGAGCCATTGTCGAAATTCCTAGCATCCCCCTTAACAACCGCCAAAATTTCCCCCTATGTAATCTGCTGTATAACCCCCCTTCAAACCCTAAACATTTAGGAGTTTAGGCAAAAGCTGATGTGGGTTCCATCCTTGTTTCAGGGAGCACAGGCCCAACTTTGAAAGTCGAATTAGGGCTAGGCTTTAGGGTTTAGGGCCACGACGCCCCAAGTTGAATTGAACAGGCTCTCTAGATTTAAAGTTTAGGGGTTTATCTAAGTACCCCCTTGGGTTTCCTTGTAATTCTCCTTTTTCAAGCCTGTCCCACTCGGGGATCCAAATGAGCTATAATCCAAAGTCCTAGTATCCTCCTTAATATCCCCTATAATAGTCCCTTATATGATCCCTATATAACCCCCCTTTAAGGAGTTTAGACTACAGCTCATATCAAAACCTCAGGAAGGCGATGATCACGAGGGCCTCTTCGCCGTACTCCTCTGCCGCGTCGTGGGAGGTCGCACGAAGGCCTTGCCGGAAAGGGGAAGCCCTAAACCCTATAGTCCCCCTTAAGTAGATAGAATAAGGGGTATATGGGGATCTTATTATAATATACCCAAAACCATATTCTATCTACTTAAGGGGGACTAAACACCTTAAACCCTAAACCTTAAACCCTAAACCCCAAACCTAAATCCTAAACCCCAAACCTAAATCCTAAACCCCAAACCCTGGTATGGGGTTTGGGCATTTGGGGGTAGTGTGAGTTCAGAGCCCGGGGAGCCCACTATCCATCGAATGGGCAATTCTCCTTTGATCATATTGCCAGTCGGGCCTTTTTTCATGATGTAAAGTATATTCCTCAAGTGTGTTGGGCGCTTTGGGTCACAAGTTTCAGAGGTAGTGGGCTTGGGAGCTATGGCCTTGAGATGTAGTAGACTTCGGGAGAAACAAATTTGGCAAAGGTGATGCTTCAGAAAGTCCACGAGATCAAGGTACTTCAGGGGTCGAGGGTTTGCAGTCTTGGGGTTTAGGATAGACGGTCTGATGCCCCAGGGAATCATAGGAGTTTGCGAAGATCGTGAGGTATTCTAGCCGCGGCCAGTATTGGTTGGGGGCTTGTAACTCCTTGGGACTTAGCTTGGACCTTAGACCCTTAACCCTTTGGGATTTCCTTCTAGTCCTACCTTTAGTAGGGGTCCTAAGTGCCAAGTAGGTAAATGAGACATCCTTCCCACGTTTGTCCTTCTATAGGTCCAAACGAGTTGTGAGGAGATTCCTCATGAGGCCTCGCCAAACCTAAGCACCAAATCTTTAAAAGCTACAAGCCCAAACCTTTGCAACCTGAAGCTGCAAAGCTTAAAACCCCTATATACTCCCCCTTAAGTAGATAGAATATGGCTTTGGGCATATTGTAATAAGATCCCATATACCCCATATTCTATCTATGTAAGGGGCACTATAGGCCCTTACGAAGCCTGAAAGCTCTAGGTGGTGACGAACAACGACATCGACGTGGAGCCATGCCTGCCTCGAAGAAACATGAGCCATAGTCTAAACTCCTTAAAGGGGGTTGTATAAGGGAATATATAGGGACTACTATGGTGGTTACTCAGGGGGATACTAGGAGTTTAGACTATAGCTCATGTTGTTGGATGACGGAATGGGAAATAATCGGGAACCGACTACTTAGGACGGTTTCAATGCAAGAAGATAGAGGGGAAAATGGAAACTCGTATGTTATTGCGCAGTTTTCAGGGGCTACCATTGGGATCCATCCTTCCATTCCCTACTGACAACCTATAATTAATGCAGGGCCCGATCTTTCCAGTAGAGTGCGCCCTTGTTGCGGGCATGTTCTACTACAGAAGGCTATAGATTCGAGACTGGGTTCCCGTTAGGGAATCTTGACACTTTTGGAGAATGCGTTGTCGTACCCTTAGTTCAATTTGGGAACCAGAAGAATCATATTACCCTAAACCCTAGACCTAACTTAGGTTTGCGTAGGCTAGGTATGGCCTGCAGGCTTTTCTCCCATGTAATGGAGGCAGTTTAGGAGAGGACCATGCTAGGGTTTCTGGAATCGAGTTGTAAATAATGCGGGAGCTTCATGGATTTAGATAGTGGGGCGTTGTGATTTGATGCTATCCTCGATCTGCAAGTCAAAGCTTCATGGTTAAGGATTCTGTTTGTTTGGGTTACTTCAAGGGTCTGATAGGGTTTAGGGGTTAGGGTTCAGGGTTTAGGGGTGAGGGTTTAGGGGTTAGGGTTTAGGGCTTGGGGTTTAGGCTTTAGCCTCATCTAGGAATCATGGGTTCCCCTACCACCCTTCCTAAACCTGGAACCCCAAACCCTAAATCTTTTACTATCCACCCAGGGTTCGAGGCTGATCTAGGCCAGGGCTAATCTTGGCTAGGTAGTACTGCTCCCACTCTGTAACAGTTGGATAGTCTTTTTCATACAGTTTTATGTATAGCCCTTAATATGACCCCTCATATAGAATGTTACGCGGTTGGCGCAGTACCCAAAGTATAGGGACCCTAAACCCTACACCCTACACCCTAGGCCGCTAGATTAGGCCAGGCTCTGCCAGAAACTGAGCAACTGAAGGGGCGGGTGAGTTTAGTGGATTAACTAGATGTTCCCCAACATTCGGGGTCTAGGGTTTCGGATTTAGCTAAGATTTCAGCGCTAATGGAGAATCAAATTGAAAAGAAGCCGGAAAACAATGCGGAAACTTGGTTTTAATTGGCAATGCTCACCAATATTCTGGATCTAGATTCCTGGCTTAATTATGGTATGGAGTACCATGAATTACCATCAACATGAAATTTGTAATTATGTAACCAGCTGGGTAATGCCTAGCAGCCGTGGTTTATGTCGGTTTCTTATTTAGGGTTTAGGGTTTAGGGTTACAGTTAGGCCTGCAGTGACTTGTACTTGGCTCGACCGGCCTTGGCTGAGAATTGAAGACTTTGTATTGGGGTTATATTGGGGATATATTGGGATAATGGAAAAGAAAATGGAAACTACCATTTAGGGTTTAGGGTTTAGGGTTTTGGCTTGTAACCTGGGGTCTTGGGTCCCAAATACTTTTATTGAGGGACAAAATCCATGGCTGCAAAGGAAAAGTCCCTGAGAAAAGCCCAAAACCCTAAACCCGGAAGCATTGATATAAGGCTCACTTGACCAGCACATCTGTGCCTTCAGGGTAAGAAAAGCTGGACCTTATTGCTCTCGATATAGGCTTTAGGGTTTAGGTTTTAGAGTTCTAACAGGGTTTAGGCTTTAGAGTTCTAATAGGGTTTAGGGTTTAGGTTTTAGAGTTTTGTGTTTAGGATTCGGAATATCCGAAGTGCTTTGTATTTACAGAGGTGTACCAGCAAGATCTTTGGTTTGTTTGCTTTGGCAGAGAGGCAGAAAGGCTCCGAGAGTGAGCGTAGGGCACTGGAGAAGAGGAGAATCACAAACATTTCGTTATCCTTCGCCAGGGTAAAAATTGTAGGGACCGGTCAGCATGTCTCGCAACGGCAGCACATGCTTTCCTGCGCACAGCTGGCTACGTGTAGAGCAAGCTAGGAAACTCTCGCATGCGGCCTGATGAAAAACAATCCGTGCTTCTGTTGTTAGGATTCCCGTTGCTGGCATGGTCGCTGTCAGCCAAGCTCGGTGCTGTCCGAGTCTGAATTCTTATATGAAGCAGTCATCTGCTTCTTTGGCGACAATGCAGATCATGGAAGATTGGCACGCAGGACACAGCAGGTTGCCTTGCGTCCAGAACGTGGAGCAGCTAATACTGATGCTGTCAAAGCTGGCGGAGGCGGAGATGGCGGAGATCAGAAGGTCACTGGCCAAGCTGGCCAAGCGTCTGCGAAAGAGAGGCCAACACAGGGGCAGGGTCCAGCGCGAAGACGTGTTGTCTCAGCAGCTCTGGGTTTCAGTTAGGAAGGTTAAGTCCAGCTAGAACGTTTTGGCGTTGGGTTCATCGGGCCGGGATGGGTGCAGCGATGTACTCACGTGTGGCGTGATTCTCAGAACAAAAATGTCCTGAAATCCTGCGCCCCCGAAATGTGTTGTGGCTCGACTTGCGCAGTGCTGTGCTGGTGGTTCGTAGGGGATTATAATCCCTCTATGTCTGGGTTGCTGTCAAGGAACTTACATTGAGTTACTACAGATAGGGAGACCCTATTGTTTATTATATGCCCATTATGGTCAGTTACTTTGCTTGACTTCCTTAACAACAACCCAGTAATAGAGTTCTGAACGGCTTGGAACTGGATTCCTCGGCGAACTAGTCCCGTGATCCTGTTATGCTACAACATCTAGAGCTCTCTGTGCTCATACGATGGAGACTTTGTTTGCACTTTAAGATGCTGGAACCGCTTATTTGCAAGCGCCCTAAGCCCTAAACGTTAGACCCTGATCCCCAAACCCTACCTGGAGTGGCGCACTTTCTACTGGCCCCCTGCAGAGCTAGTAAGTGCTTCATAAACCAAACTCTTAACCCGGCCTAAGCAAGTAAGGCTCAGACCTTTCATGGGGGTTTCCCAAAATCAGGGCAATTGATTGGGGGTTACTATAATAAGGTTTATAGTATTTAAGTGTCTATGTTGGGGTCCCCCTATTTTGGGAAATTCTAAACCTCCCGAGGACAGCCTACGGGGTTCCGTGTTTGACGGGCCCAATCATTCCATCTACGGCGACCGCGTAACAACATTGGGGAAGCCCTACCGAACCTTGCCGGCAAAGCTATTCTTTAGGCGAACCCCCACCTTGTAATAGTGGTATAATATAAGCGGGCCCTAATACAATCGTTATTATCCCTTGTAGTAACACTTACTTGGTGGGGGGGTCCACCTAAGCTATTCTACTGATGCCAGTCTCTTGGGGAAGACATGAAGCCGTAATGACCGCGAAGATATCACTGTGTAATCAAACGGGGCTTGAATTCTCCAGCCCTTTCAGGGGGCGGGCCTGCGACAGTAAAGAGAACGACAATACCTTCGGGCTTTCCAAAAATCTGGCATCCCATTTTTGTTACAGTATTTTGCGGTGTTCAAGCGGCACCCTTGTTGTTTTGAAATCCGAGGACCCCCACAGCGATAGGGCTGTGGGGGTCCCGGTAGTAGGGTGTAGACTTAGGGTTGAGATGTTCCGGAGAATTTGTTCTGGGGGTATGTGAATCAGGACCCCTCATGGTCTCAAGCTACTACTAGAAATCACGTATCCTGACAGACCACCGGCAATATTCACCAAAGAGGGTCCCATGTACTGCTCAGAGTTCAGATCTTAGGGCTCTTGCAGGAAGTATTGCCAAACCATCAGAATCCTGATGGATCCCTAAACCTTACCCTAAACATCCTGATGGATCCCCAAAACTTACCCTAGACCGCACATATAAGGTAGCATCATCTTTGGCTTGCGCCGAAGAGCCTAAAGCTTGAACCCTCAACCCTACACCTGAAACCTTCACCGGATTTAGGGCTTAGGAATTGGGATTCGGGAAGCCCTAACCCCCTCAACACCCTCAAATGCCAAAACGTAACACCCTAAGCCCGCAAGAACTTAAACCCTCAAACCCTCAACGCTCCAAAACTCTCAACCAAATCCGAGACCCCAAGCACTCAAACACGCCAACCCCGCATAGATGCTCAACCTGATATAACCCATCGGGGTTATATAGGGGTTATATTGAGATTAGCGGAAAATGAAATGGAAGCTACTATAATGGAGAATCAAATGGAAAAGAAAATGGAACATGAAATGGACACTAAGGAATATATGGGGGGTTATAATACAAGTTTGATCACCAATATCCTGTTATAATGCGCAACTACAGTTTCCATATTTCATCGACCCCAAAACGTCTGAAGTGTTCAGGCCCTTAATTACCGAGTCATGGCAGCGCTTTTCGGCTCAAACAGTGCCCCGCGTTTCGATTCGCTTTTGTTCCAATTGCCTCCCATTTTCGCACGTGCTGCTAAGCTGAGTTTACAGTTTACGGGGTTGCATTTTGCAGGTTGGGCTGTAATACTGAGGCCTAAGTAATTACCCGCATTGTGATCCTAGCTTCCTTGTACAATCATGGTATAGCGTACCTCAGATAGACATCAACATCATATTGCAAGTATTGAGGCTTCACATGTCTGAGGGTTTGGATACAGGGTTTTGTATTAAGCGACTTTGATGAGCTGTCCTTTTGCGCGTTCTGAATTTGGTGAAATGACGGCTTTATTCACACCCAAGCCTTCTAAATCCCAGGCCCCAGGCCATCTAAGCCCCTTTTTTCGCAGTATGTTCGCGGTTTAGGGTCTAGTGGGGGCTTCAATCTCCAAACCCTAAACCCTGAACACTCCACCCCTAAAACCCTAAGCCCTAATCCCTGAATTCTATACTCCAATCTAGAGTTGTTTTTGGCACGGTGTCTGGCAGTTTTCTTGGGCTTGCCACTTGTTAGCAGGGTATTTAGGGGCTAAGGGTTTAGGGTTTAGGCTTCAGGGTTTATGGGTTCATGGGTTTAGGGGTTTGGGGTTTGGGGGTTGGTTTGGTTTAAGCTTCAGCGAATGGTACTAGGGCTGCCGTAGGGATTCCATCGGGGCTACGGAGGGATCCTAGACTCCACATTCGCGAGCTAAGAGTGGGACTGCTGATGGACCAAACCTTGCATCACCCAAAATGGGGGTTTCCCAAAATTAGGGGTACTTTTTGGGGGCTCCTGAAAAAAGGCTGAACATGCTTTTTGGCCTATATTGGGGTCCCCCAATTTAGGGAAATTACCAGGTGTATTGAAGTACCATAGGAAAGAGTTCAGGGGTGTATGGTCGTGCAGGATTAGCCCTAAACCCTAAACCCTGAACCCTAAACCCTAAACCTTAAAGATTATAGCAACTTCCTAGCTTTTGCTGTGTGAATGCGGGAAATTTGCCTGATGATTTCAAGGCACTCGCGATGTCGATTCTGTGCCATGATGCTGGGCTGTGAATGAATTGTCTTGGGGTTTAGGGCCGTTCAGGGTTTAGGGTGTAGGGTTTAAGGTTAGGGTTTATTGGCATGGATATATAGGGATATAGGCTACGTGGATCCCTTGCCCAGTAACTAATAGGGATTACGGGGGACAATGGAGCTTATATTGAGGTCTGATTATGTTCGTTATATACCGCTTTTACAGTGGGGGGTCCACCTCTTATAAAGGGTTATTGTACCCCCGATTACCCATTGTGGTAACTGTCACTGTGAGGGGGATTGACCTAGTATACAGCGCATTGTATGGGGAGGTTTCCGGGTTTCCAGGATTTAGAGCCTCTTTCTGGGAGTTCCATACATGACCATTATAAAGCATCTGGGGTCTACATTGAGGCCCCTTCTCAAAACACATGCGGAGTCCTCGCGAACATCCACATAGCAAAGAGGACAAGAACGGGTATCGGTAATCAGAACATGTTTTTGGGAAGATATGTTGCTGTTACTGTAAAAGGATTATAAGGCATATTTTTCCTAAGTAGTTAAGCCTCGACTGCTCTCTTTCTTTTCAGGCGTCTTGCTAGTAGATGCGGTCATTTTTCAATCATGTCGGGCTGCGTAGGGGTGAGACGTTATGTAGAGAGCGGCAAAGGGCTTTCGGTTGCGTGCCGCTAGGACCTATATTCCTGGCTTGCTGTTGCAAATTTAGATTCCCTGCGCATGATCCAGAATTTAAGGCCAACTGCTGTTTTGCGCAGCCTGCTCCTAGGCCTTAGGCTAAGCCTTAGGCTTCCTGCTGCAGACTCCTAAGCCCTGTCCTTCCTGCCCGTCTGGCAGACTCTCTGGCCAATGCAATGATGGCTCAAGTAAACTCTAATCTGAACTCCTAGTATCCCCTTAATAGCCTCCAAAAATAAACCCCTATTATACTCCCCCTTAATACTCCCCCTATATAATCCCCTATACAGCCACCTTTATGGAGTCTAGACTACAGCTCAGGTCAGTCTTGCAAGTGCTGTCCACGTCTTCCGTGGCTTTGAGCACCGCAGAAGCTTGCAGCTTTTGGAGGGGGAAGGTGGGGGTTTAGGGTTTAGGG
>CAJNIZ010005153.1:0-19729 GCA_905231905.1 Symbiodinium pilosum | reverse complement strand
TTTAGGGTTTTAAGGCTTAGGATTTAGGGTTGTAGGATTTAGGATTTAAGGGTTTTAGGGCTCAGGATTTAAGGGTTTTAGGGCTTAGGATTTGGGGTTTTAAGGCTTAGGGTTTAGGGTTTCAGGGCTTTGTTTAGGATATTAGGGTTTAGGATCTTAGGCTGAGCCCTGCCCAGAACCTCCGATGTAGTGGATGTATATGATAACACCAACACCACACCCAAAAAACAAAAAAAACTACAAACACCGGAAGGAACTACATAGGAGCTCTTGGGTAAAGCCTCCATCCTAACAACGAAGCTCCACACATGATACTACTGTTGATACTACAATTCCTGCATGACCTTCATATACTGTAGTACCATAATTCCCAAGGCAGAAAGTACTTAGGTTCTTGCAGGATTTTTCGCATCCACCGTATACTAAAAAATACACTACTTTTGAACATTGAAAGCCCTACAAGGATTCCCAAACCCTTAACCCTAAACCCTAAACTCACCAACCTTGAAAAGACTCCATCGGGAATGCTTCGGAGGTCTGGGTATCAGCCCCAAATGTCAACTTAACAGGGTCTAGGGCTCAGGGTTTAGGGTTCAGGGTTCAAGGTTTCTTGCTTTCAGACTAGATACTGTAGTTGCTCAGTACGGGCCTGTTTGTGGGGACTCGTCGCATATAATAGGGAGTGTACGGGGAACCTGCGGGGGTGGGGGTTCCGCTGTAAGGAGTATGAAGGGTCTGTTCTGCAAAGCATCACTTTGCTAAGGGGCCGGCAAACACAGCATGGTGCTACAGCTACGTCCCTTTGAGGCTCAGCATGTGGAGATGGCAATTCAGTTCATCTGGGAAACAGCCTTCCGTCTGAGACATTGGACCCTCTGGCAACTGCACTCAGCCAGCAAGCTAAACCGTTTCGAGCAGCAGGGCATAGGCTGCTAGAAACATGTCCTCAACAACCTAAGCATGATTTTCGGTCCCAACTCAACCCCAAACTCTACATAATCTGAGCACCTTTTCTGTCCAAACTCGACACTATCCTAAGTCCTCAACACCCTGAACAGTTAAAAAAACGTCTAATCATAAGAGTGTAATCCCTCTCCGTTGTAGTACCCCCACCCCTGATGGCAAATACTTGCCTGGTTGTTATTGCTGCACTGGGAGCGAGGGGATTATATGAAAAGTATCCATAGTTTTTAGGGTTTAGGGCTTTGGACATGGAAAAAACACCAGTAGCCACATCCACAATCCATCATCTTATTGATGTTTAGTAGGGAATAAGGAATCAAACCCCTGTATGATGTATTCCCGTATTCCCTACTAACCATCAGTAAGCAATTCCAGTTCAGCCTTCGTCATCAAGTTCCTTACCAGCAAACCTGTTAAAGAAAGAATGGCCCATGCGTACTGCCTTAGATGAGATTCTGTTTGCATCGGGTCCCAGAAGGCTTCATCTACATGGGTAAACGTTGTCACCAAAACCGCGCAATCCCCTCCGCCTGATAATGACCTCCCGCCCCTAAGAATAGCTATCCGCAATATATAGTTCCATCATATGAGGGCAATCTTATGAATATCACAGACCATGGTATTTGGGGACATGTACGGGCCTTCAATTTGTGATGTCAACCCTGAATGCTGGCTTAAGCCTGAGCTGTACATACTTGTTTAGGGTTGAGGGTTGAGGGTTTAGGGTCGGGGCCACTTAGTAAGTAGGTTAGTAAGGGGGAATAAGTAGGATTACTACATGGGTTATAGGTTTTGTTAGCCTACTTGCTACGTCCCCCTGACCCTCCAAGCAGTGTTGACCCAAAACATCAGCCTCGCAACCCAAGACTCTACCGCTTTGAGTCTAAGCTCTAGATGCGAACCCCTACACCATTTAGGGTTTAGGGTTTAAGGTTTTTAAGGCCCTAAACAACCTAAATCCCCCTACACTCCTAGACCCCATTTAGGGTTTAAGGTTTAGGGTTTAGGGCCCTAAACAACCTAAATCCCCCTACACTCCTAGACCCTAAACAACCGAAACCGTATGGCTCCAAGATATCCGGAAAGTTGGCCCTAAACCCTAAACCTTGCAAACCTTAAACTTGCCTATGTGCGCATGGAAGTCACTGTCTTTGGGGCTGCACACGGTTTAGGGGTTTAGGGCCCTAAGCCCTAAACCCAGACTTCGGGCCGGGCTTAGGGTTTAGGGACTTTAGCGATGAGGGCTTCGGGGTTCGCAAGCCATCACAACGTAGCAGCCACAGTAATTACCAGTAGTATGGTCCCCTAGTCCTCAAAGAATGATAGTTTAGGGTACCTCAAATAAATCTCATTGGCAATTAAACTTGGCCTCTATATTATGCTGCTTCCTCCTACTCGCCATCTACACATATAACCCCTATATGGACTTATATCACAGCAGTCTACATTTCATGTTCCATGCTCTTTCTACTTGATTCTTTATCATAGGGGCAATGTCCCTGAACCCTTAACCCTAAATCCTAAGCTCCAAAACCTAAACCCCAATATCATCCCTAGATAGTCGCACTATGCACGCTGCGCCCACACCCTAAACCCTAAATTCTAAACTCTAGATCCTGAACCCTAATTCCTAAACCCTACTATCACCCTGAGATAATCCCAAAATGCACTCTGCGCTCAAGAGAGCCAGGGCTCCACGACAGAGTGAAACCTGATTGTTTGGGGTTCAAGGTGTAAGGTTTAGGGTGTAGGGTTCTAGGGCTTAGGGTCTCGGGTTTAGGGTTCTGGGGCAGCGTTAGGGTTCTGGAGCTTACCGGTTGTTAGCTTTTTTTGGCAGAGGATTACAAAATGCTACCCAAGGAGGAACTACGTATGGAAGTTCTGGGTCGGTTCTAGTCTGTTTAGGGGGTAGGGTTCTTGTGTTTGGCTTCTGGGGTTTAGGGTATGTAGGGTGGCGGGTTCATGGACCCAATATTACTTGAACCCCGCAATATGTAATTCATGTTTAAAGAGTTTTGGGCCATTGTTCTACAGACTTTTGTTGTTCAGGTAGGGAGTCTTCAGGGCGTAGGGTGTTTAAGTTTCGGCTTGCGGCTCTCTACCCTAAACCCTGAACCTTAAACCCTAAACCCTGAACCCTAAACTCGCAACCCTAAACCCTAACCCTGAACCCTAAACTCCAAACCCTAAACCCTAAACCCGCACTGTACCCGGCAATTCCGCACCCCCAAAACCCTAAAAGTCAAACCTCAGGATCCTACGCCCTAGTGTTCAGGGTTTAGGGTTCAGGGTTTAGGGCTTAGGGTTCAGGGCTTAGGGTAAGGTTTGAGTCCTGGGCGAGAGAGGCAACATGATGGCTCGGAACCCCTGCGCAAGAGGCCATCATTTTGCATACCTTCGGGGTCCCGGTGGAGATAATGTGGGATATTCCCTTGATCGTAAACCTAAACCCTAAACCCCGATTACCATCAAATGATGGAGAAACAAATGGAAAAGCAAATGGACCATGAAATGGGAGCTGGGATTATACTGTGGTTTATACGGAATAGGGTTCGGAAGGTATATGAGGCTTGACCCTGAAGGTCTCAGGAAACATTTACCTAAACCCCAAAATTATGTATAATAATAGCCCAAAAACACCTAAAGATAGCCCAAAAGGCCATAATTCTACATGTACCATTTTTTAGACTCCTAGTATCCCCCTTAAAAACCCTTATAGTGGTCCCCTATATAATCCCCTATATAACCCCCTTTAGGGAGTTTAGAATATGGCTCACATACTTTTGGGGTTCAGGTAGGGGACATTGACCCCCTAAACCCTAAACCCTACTTTTGGGGTTCAGGTAAGGGACATTGACCCCCTAAACCCTAAACCCTACTTTTGGGGTTCAGGTAGGGGACATTGACCTGTAAACTCCTCACCTGTAATGGGCCTCGAACTCAAGGCTACGGGATCCCAAACTCCCGTATTTGGGGTTTAGGGTTTAGGGCTTAGGGTTTATAAGGTTTAGGGTTTAGGGCTTAGGGTTTATAAGGTTTGGGGTTTAGGGTTTAGGGTTTAGGGCTTAAGGTTTAAGGTTTACAAGGTTTAGGGTTTAGGGTTCAGGGTTTAAGGTTTATAAGGATTAAAGTTTAGAGTTTAGGGTTTAGGGTTTAGGGAACGCTACATACTCCTCGGGGCGGAGGGGGTCAAAGGAGGACTGTCCCCAAAGCTTTGTGCAGGGCTTGCAAACGGCTCCAACCTGAATCCGCGCAGGTTGCCAATGGGTTCAGAATGAAGCTCCCTAGACTCCATGTGAGCAGTTTAGGGTTTAGCGTTAGGGTAAACTTCTAGCATCCTTTAACAACCCCTAGAATACACCTTTATAAAATCTCCTATATATCCCCCTTGAAGAGTTTAGACTATAGCTCAGTTGTTGGAGGTTCCTACGCAAAGGATTATAGCATTCGGATCTGTACTGCTGCCCCCCCCCTCCTTTTCCGGAAAACTTCATATATATATATATGATATGATAGGCTAGGATTTCAATTTGCTTCCTCCGTTTCAACTGGACAGCCAGCATATACGCTCAGCATGTTCCTGAAGAACCATGTGTAGACGCCACAAAATCGACAACCATTCGCTGTACATCCTAACCCTATACTGCAAACTGCAAACCCTGAACTCTATGACCCTAAACCCTAAACCCTATGGAATTCGTGCGTGGCACTCGCCGTTCTCGCCGAAGGCATCCCAGCCCACAGACTTTGCCTCACCGTGACACATGTAAGTGCATATGCAACTATGTGTATCTGTAGGGTTATATAGGGGGGTCTAGGGTTTAGGGTTTAGGGCATACGTGGATAAATAATGGGGTGGAAAATAAATGGGAAAAACGGTATAATTCAAGGATCAGGTCTAGGGGTCAGAGTGTCTTGGTGGTTGAATCAAGTAAGGTTATATGCTTCATAAGAAATTGCAGTATAGCCCCAGCCAGCGAGGCTACATCTTACTTTGTACTGGAGCCCTGCGGAAACGAGGGATGCATAGGCAAGGACGTATATGTAGGCGCCGTACCAAGGACTATGCAGCCCGTGTTTGTTTGCTAACTCATAATCTCCCAAATTGAACACCCAGTATCTACACTCACCAAAATCCGACTAACCCTATACACACTCACACACCAAAGCCCAAAATACGACAGCCCCAGTTCATGCGGGGATCAGAGGGCTTCGCAGAGTGAATGGTAGTCTGAGGCTCGCAGTTCCAAAGCATGTCAGGATAACTTGCTAGTTACTAGTCCTCAGTAGGGAGTAAGTACGTATAATTTGTCAAACCCCTACATAACCCTAAATAGTATGTTCCCTTATTCCCTACTAAGAACCAGTAAGTTAAGAACAACTTGCAAAACTCACGGATTGCATCTTAGTTTCCGTTTCACGGACCATTTTCCATCTTAGAGTTTAGGATTTAGTGATGGGTTCCCCTCCTACCCCCCTAGACTACCTGCTCTAGCTTGCCCCGTTATTGCGGATGTGTAAGGATAAGTGGGGCTACGGAAATTAAGGCTGATTAAGCGGTCACTTAGCGGGGTAGCAAGGGGACGAGGAATAGTGAGGGAACCGATGAAACACTTGCTCCTGAGGTCTCTGCAAACAACGCAAGGCATACAAAACCTTGTGGCAAATTGCTCCTTCCCTGATCTTTCCTGCACCCATTCCCAACCATAAGCCTTAACCCGCCTAGAGGTTTCTTTTTCCTGTAAACACTACAGTAAATCCTGAACCCCAAACCCTAAATCCTACACCCTAAATCCTAGACCCTAAATCCTAAACCCTACGTAAATGCTAAACCCTAAATGCTAAACCTCAAATCCTGAACCCTAAATCCTAAACCATAAATCCTAAACCCTAAGGTTTGACACATCCCGAAATCCTTAAACTGACATGGGTCTAGGATTTAGGGGTTAGGGATTTAGGGTTTAGGGTTTTAGAATTTAGGGGTTTAGGGATTAAGGTTATAGGGGTTTAGGGGTCTTCAAAAGGGGCCTATCAAATTTTCCGGCCGGTGGTATGATAGAGACCCCGAGGAACAGATCATACGACCTACCATATTCTTGGTTGTTTTCATGGGAGATTGGGAGAGAGTTAACACTTGAGTCCCTAAACCCGTAATCCAATCCTGTTACCATTCCAAACTTTATGCTAGTCGTCCTTCAAACCCTCGACTCTAAACAAGTTTCGCCTTCGAAGCTCTAAACCCTAAACCCTAAACAATCGAGGGGCAAGTTCTGCAAGCCCCGGTCCGAACGTGGAGCCAACACAAAGATCTGCCTCGTGACTCAAGTTTAAAAGCTTAGGCTTGCTTGGTTTACTGTTGAGCTAGGGTTTAGGGGTATTACGCCAAATAAGAGAATCAAATCAAATGAAAGAACATGGAAATGAAATGGAAGCTGGACTTGTACAGGGAAGTGTTGGGATAAACATGGTTGAAACTGCCAATCCTGCATGACCCTAGTAATAGCAGGCAGGGTTTAGGGTTCAGGGATCAGGGTGGCTTAGTAGAATCAAACTACCCCAAAGTGCGCGGCATTATAATTAGTGCGCACACAGACTAAGAATGGGTGGGGGGTTCATTGACTGGACTGTCTTTGAGCAATCTCATTAGCTCCATGTACGCTTCGAGGTGTTGGCTTGCAGAAGGGGACCGTGCAATTTGGGAGTTTGCTGGCTATTGGTTGGTAGGGAGGAAACTGGGTTTATGGCGAGTACAGCCTACGGCCGCCAGCATTCCCTACTCCATGTGCTGGGCAGCCAGTTGCCTTTCGGATTGAAAGTTTATGCGGCAAGCCATGGCAACCGACGAGTTTTTGACAATTGGGTGATTGTTGTTTCTGGCTTGCCATGGCGCGGACGAAAACTCCACACTACTCCAGGGAAGCCTGCTGAAGACCCTACAAGACAGTTGATGTTCCCTATGCAAAAAAATTACATGCTACATAGTCTTAGTATAATAAGCTCGAGTATGCCCGGTGCATCCTAAGAGGTCCAGGTATCTATATCGTATATACCTAGGTCTCAAAGTAACTATAGAGGAACCAAACTGGCTCCGAGGTATATCCCTAAACCCCAAACCCTGAACCCTAAACTCCCTACACCCCATAAACTGTAAAACCCCTATACACCCCAAACCCTAAGCCCTGAAGCCTAAACCCCCTAAACCCTATAGCCCCCCAGTCCTAGCCCTAAACCCTGAAGCCCTGAACCTGATACACTCCAAACATATCTACATGGAAGTCTTTGGGAACTACGTGGCACTTCGGACGCCTACTAGGGGGTAATTCTTACGTACCTATAAAAGAAAAATAAGGGAAGTCTGAAAGGTTACGCCAAGTTAAGTCCCAAGGACGGAATAAAACATAAACACAAGCCCTAACCCTAAACTCTTAACCCTGTACACCCCAAACCCTAAATCCTACATACCCACATGATGCACGGAGTTTTTCGTTGTCTGGGCAACTGGTCATTGGAAATTGGTGGGTGTGTTTTTTTTTTCCAATTTTCGGGGCATGTGTTGTAGTTATCGTTTTTGGTGCGCCTGCTAGGGCTTTCCAATCAAAACCCGGCGTCACGAATCCAGTGCCCATCCTTTACAGATCTCCTATGACCGATACAAAACCACACATCCCTAAACCCTAAATCCTATACACCCCAAACCCCTACATCCTACATACCTATATGAGCTATAGTCTAAACTCCTAGAATCCCCCTTAATAACCCCTGTAGTACTCCCTTATATAATCCCCTTCAAGGAGTTTAGACTATAGCTCACATGGACAGGATCCAGCGAAAACAGCCAGGCCACAGAGTGCGAAGTCGGCGCTTCGGGCATGGCACTGATTCTACATTTCACCTTAGGTTAGGGTTTAGGGTTTAGGGTTCAGGGTTTAGAGTTTAGGGTTGAGTTTAGGGTTTAAGGTTTAAAGGGTTTAGGGTTTTTAGGGTTGAGGGTTTATGGTTTAGGGCTTAGGGCTTGAGGGTTAAGATTCAGGGTTCAATGCTCCACTACCCTACGGCTCCTGGGACTATCATGGGCTTTCTGGGGGAAGGCTAGGCTAAGGTTTTTGGGATGTCACTATGGGTATCCAAGAGCGTCAGGTAGGAATAAGATTTAGGAATTCGGTTTGAGGGTTTAGGGCCCAAATCTTCTGTGTCCCAACATTGGTCCCCCCCATGACAAAGGCTTCTAGAATTTTGGAGTCTATTCTCGTCCCCCTATTTCTGGAAGCCCCGCAGTAAGGCTTAGGTTTCGGTTTTGGTTCCCCCCATGACAAAGGCTCGGGCTCGGTTAGGGTTTGGGGCGTAGGGTGTCGAGGTTCTATTTCAAGCTCAGACCTGAGGGTTTGTGACTTAAGTTTTAGCATTTAAGGAGACTTCCTGGCGGCCAGTAGAGGGTGAGGGAATGATGAACGAAATGGTACTGCCTACTACTAACCAACAATGCTTCTGGCGTTGCAATTGTAGGGTTTAAGGCTTAGGGTGAAACCCATGCCCAACAAAACAAATGCATCCCACTGTGCACCCACGTCACGCCGCTGGCGACGAAGTCGGCCATGAGATCTTCATAGCCTTAGCAGATGTGAGGGGTGAAGGATGCGAATTCTGGACTTACCCCACCTTATTTGAATCGGCTTCAACCAGGCGCTACGCGCTTACGCAATGACAACAAGGGTTGAGCATTCCGCGAAGAGTTTGGGGGAGCATCTTATGAGTCTTCACCATAGTCACGGCTGACTGTGCAAAGGCGTTTGACAAAAACAAGTGTGCTGATTGGATGCCAGAATGTCCAGCCAAAATTTAGATTTTGGTGCCCGATGTAAAGGACGATGATTCGTGATTCATGTGTCCTTAGGTGTCCTTGGTTTTGCATACCCACCAACGCCAATCATGAACCCTACGCTGCACTGCAGCAGTGTATACTTGCACATGGGCGCCATTTGTGCAAGCTTTGGGGTAAGGGTTCCCCTATACCCTATATCTTCCAGCGCCTGTTCATGTCGCCCACCAGGCTATGAATTCGCCGAGGCTGGTACCCCAACAATAAAGCCGGGCGCGCGCTAGCGTTTACAAGTCATCAAAAGCCAGCCAACCAAACTGCGTGTTGGAGTCAAGGGACCGTTAATCGGGAGGGTTTCTGCGGTAATGAACTCTGGGTCAATGCCTTCAAAACCCTAGGGCCCAAAAATAAGTACTATGTATAGATGTTGAGGCCTCAAGTAGGTAGTATGCGCGTTGAAGCCCTGAGTTGGCGTTAACTACAGTCTAGAGCTTAAAAAAGCTCAAGGCCAAACGTGGGTGCTATTCATAAACCTTGAAGCCCAAACCATAAACGCTGAACTCATAAATTCTACAATTCAGGTGGATCCCCCTACCCTGTAATAGTGGTATAATTGGAATGTAAGAGGACTCTAATATAGTTACCTGTATCCTTTGTCGGGACTATTACAGCGCGGAGGGTCCACCTAATCTATATTGAGCCCCAAAGATGCGCATCAGGTCTATACTTGTAGAATGCAGGCCAACGTTGCGCCGTGAAGCGCTGAAATACCACCTCCATCGCCACGCGTAATACAGTGACCCAAGAGCTCCTATGTAGTTCCTTTTGGGGTTTGTTTTATGTGCGGGCATCCTCACGCAGCCTATTATGGTACTATAGTATGCTGAGGCCATGCAAGAATTTTTCGTATCAAAGCATGGGGCCCCGTGAAAAGTTGTACCCCGGGAATTAGATGCCCAAGAGACCAGTTTGGGTTGGGGTTTAGTTTGGGTTTTGGGATGGGGGCTTAGGGATTTTGAGCTTAGGGCTCTGGAAAAACACCTCCCCGAACAAATGTTGGGCAGTCATACGGCGCTATGGCTCAAAGGGGTTGCTTGACAGTTTCTTGATAGAATCTCCATAGACTACTTCATAGGGTCTGAAGAATGCCTTTGTCTCAACTCTCCAATTTTGCACAACACCAAAAATCCAAATAAAACCTCCCCTCACCATTCATTGCCTCAAAGTTTGTCCCTTGACGGCTGCAAGTAGCTGCACCCACAGCCTAGAGTGTGCTAAGCAGCTTGTGTGCCAGATAGGATAATGCAGCTCCACAGACTTTCCGTACACCTGCGCCAGTTGGAGAGCTAAGAGTGGGTTTGAGTTACTGTAGGGCTGGGCTTAGGGTTTAGGGTTTGACTTAGCTCTTAGGCATTGAGATTTCGAAGCCGTTGATTTTAGCTTGGAGGAATTCCATTATCTATACCGTCTATACCGCATAGTCAGCGGGCCCAAACGGCTTCCCATATAGATAACACTGGTCCAAGTGCTTTGTGTACATACACACATGAGCGATGGTCTAAACTCCTAGTATCCTCCTGAAGAAACCCTATAATACTCCCGTAAATAACGCCCTTTGAGGCGTTTAGACCATTGCTCATATCACTTTGCTGGATACCCACAACCCTAAGCCCTCAACGGCAAACCCTAACTTCTAAACTTGGAGTTTAGACTAACCCTAAACCCTATAGAATCCCCTCTATAATCCCCTTATAGTTCATGTGTAGTTTGCGTACTTGGGCGCTTGGGGCTTAGGTTGGCAGATGCGGAGGCTCCTAATCTCAGGTTTGGGGGTTCCAAGACGTGATCCTGAAGGTCTCTTGGATGAGGGGGCTCAAAAGGTGGGAGGAAAGTAGGTGGTTTAGTAGTAAATACTCTACAAGAATGGGGGCTTATTCCCTATACGCCACCTTGCTTCATCCCACCTTCTGGGCACTTTGATCAACAAAAAACTCAAGCCTACCTGCAACCCCAATGACCTGAAGTTTTATGGGTTTAGGGTTTAGGGGTTTATACCTACTAGTTGAAAGGTTCTTGCTACCAAGCTGTGGTTCTTGGGGCTGCAGATAAACCCTGAACAACACTTCGGGGCTCTTGGACGGCACTTTTGCATTTTAAGCCGGCGTACGCTTGCGGCAACGACCCGTCGATGCAAAGGCACATTGTAATTTCAAGAATTAGGGGTCCCTTTCGCGAAGCGCTATAATGAGGATTGGAGCAATTGTATTATACTGGGGTTTATGTTGAGGCCTCCTGTTTATGGAAACTCCAGCTTTTAATACAAGCCCCCGGCCCTAAACCCTTATACCCTAAACCCACATTCAAACTGAGAAGAAGCACTTTACGGCTGCTGTCCTTTCAAGTGGGGCCTAAATGTCCGCGGCTTTGCCCTGTAGAGCTAGAAACGATGTGGCATCTCGAGAATCCTTCTGTACCCCTGTACACTGCGATTACTTGGCATGGGGCGGTGTATGATCCTGTATGCTCCCTACCCAGACCCCCTAAGGATCAAAAAATGGAACCTCCCAATAATTCCCGGGTTTCCCCAACGTAGCAGAGGGCTCATTCTAGGGGGGGTCGATTTGTTGGATCCTGTGCGGATCTGGGTATATACCCCCGTATATCCCCATACGCCCTACATATTATATAACCCCATACACCCCTGTATCCCTATAGCCCCTACATACTCTATAACTCCTACACACCCCCTCATTCCTTAAACCTTAGAACCTAAAACTTACATAAGCCTCGCGCACCACTGGAGTTAACTGTCGCTCTCGCCAGCTTCGGATGTGTTCCTACGGGGAATTCCCAGATCAGGTTCGGGATGGTAGGCCTTAGGGTTTAAGGGTTTAGGGTTAGAATTCAGGACTTACGGATAATTAGGGCTGTGGGTGTAGGGATTAGGGTTTTACGGTGGTAGGGCTTAGGGTTTGAATTTAGGGCTTAGGGTTTAGGGATTAGGGCTGTGGGTTTCGGGATTAGGGTTGTGCGATTTTAGGGCTTCGGGCTTACGGTTTAGGGTTTAGGATTTAGGGTTCAGGGATTATGGTTTAGGGGTTGAGGGTTCTAGGGTTTAGGGTTTGAGGGTGTGGGGTCTACAGCTCAGGGATTTGGGACTTGAAGCCTTGTCAGGACTTTCGGCTGACAAAAGTAATGATGCAAAGGGTTGCAGGATTCTGCAATCAGCATGCCAGGACATGTGAAAATGTGAGGAGGCTATACCACCCATTGAGTGAATGACTTAATTAATTTCAAATGTGCCCCCTACCTGAGGGTCGAGATGCTCAAATGGTAGATAACCTGAGGGCTGGGTTTCGGGCTTAGGGTTTAGGGTGTAGGGTTTAGGGCCCATCAGCTCAATGCGGATATTGTGGGGGCCGAAATACTCCCCAGCTTATAATTTCGAAGTACTTTGAGGTACCCTGTACCATGACCATAGAAGGAAACTACTTGGAGGTTCATAGGACTTAGTAACTACTTATAACTGGGCTTATAACCCTACTTAGAACCCCCCCTAAGCAACCTGAAAGGGGTTACCCCAACTATAAGTAGGCTTCTAACCCCAATTATAAATGGCTACTATAAGTCCCATGAACCTCCAAGAAGGATTTCTATAATTACTATTACCAAACACCCAAGTATATGATTATTAGGTACTTGGACCCGTAGGGGAAGGAAACTACGAGGAGGGTCCCCCTAGTTAAATAACTATACTTATAAGTCCTAGCACTACAATTTATGGAACTTATAACCATAGTTATCCTAACTTATAACCCAATTTATAACTAGGGGGACTCTCCAAGTAGGGTTTGATAATGGTCACCTCGTGGCCTTCCTTCAAGCGGGACGACCCTATAGGCCACCTTGAAGGTTACCAGGCCTTTGGGGTTTGGGGTTTGGGGTTTAGGGTTTGAGGTTGAGGTTTTAGGGTTTAGGGTTTAGGGTCTAGGGTTTGGGGTTTATGGCTTGGGGTTTAGGGTTTGGGTTTAGGGTTTGGGGTTTAGGGTTTAGGGTTTAATTAGGGTTGAGGTTCTTGGTAGGGAATGAGGGAGCCTTCCGGGTGAGGGCATGTAAGGGAGGCCGGGCGATAGGTCATTACCACCGCAACGAAAGGGTAGGTTCCTACCATGAATCTCGAACGCACAGCGCGGTTGCGCACGGGTACCCCAAGACTGTAATCCCCTGAAACCCATACTAAAAGATACCTTTAGTAAGTAGATCCTTGGGGTTGTACTGCAATAAGAACAATGATTCCTAGGCGAATCAGAAAGCAAACAGCCTCCGCTTGGGAAAAGCCGTTGCGGTCCCCAGGAAGGATACCAAGACCTTATAGTGTTTCGGGCTCAGGGCTTAGGGGTCCCGATCCGATATAGGTTTAGAGCTTAGGCTCCAGAACACACATGGACTAACGGGTTCTGGCCAGATGTAGTACACCCACAAAGAGTATCCTTGACTAGGCCCTGTCACGACCGGGCAATGAAAAGAAACATGCTGAAAGAGATCGGTCTGGATATGATCCACGTACTACTTTATGGAAACACTCAAGCAACAATCCTTTTTTACAAAGCGGCCACTTGTATGCCCTCAAATACTATGCAGTCCTTGTTACACGGTGCTCCCAGGAATTTCTGGAAGCCCGAAACCTACACCGCATACATATGAACTATAGTCTAACCTCCTAGTATCCTCCTTAAGAAACCCTTTACCACTGCCCTATATAATCCCGTCTGTAAAGCCCCTTTAGGGAGTTAAGACTATAGCTGATAGATCTGCACCGTAGGTCTATGAGCTATAGACTTAACTCCCTGAAGGGGGTTTATAGAAAGCATGCGCACAGGCACACCTCTCCCAAGATATCCCAAGACAACCCTCAGAGGCCCGACATAGAATTTTCGCGGAAGCCTAGAGCCTCAAACCTCTAAACGCAAGACCCGAACGCCCTGAGCCCTAAACCTTCAGAGGGTTCAGGGTTTAGTAAAGCCTGTGAACCTGAGCGCTATGAACCCTGAACACCTCTGAACATGGGAGGTCCAGATGTAGGTCCCCGAAACAGACGCGAACAACTGGAATGCCAGCCAGTCCCCGCCTCTGCAAGCGTGTTTGCTTAAAGTTTAGGGTTTAGGGTTTAGGGTTTAAGGGGTTACTGTAGGGTTCCAATAAACTCAAAGAAGATCGTATCTATAAACTTCGAGCCAACAAGTCGAAACTATTTATGGGCCTGAGGGACCAAGGTTGGCACTATACATATATACATATATATATATATATATGTGTATATACATCAAGCCATAGACTTTATGGCCCAAAGTGGGCATGATTTAACGACTTGGGGCCCCAGGGTTAGAAGCATTGGCTCCAACTGTGGGCCCTTAATCCTTGGGTCCCTATGTGCCTTACAGCTTCAGAGAAAAAGATTTGGTAGCTTGGGCGCTTTCGGCGTTCCTTGCGAGAGGTTCAGGAATGGAGGCTTACGGTTTAGGATGTAGTCTAGGGTTTGGGGTTTGGGGTTCAGGTTTGCTTTGGAGTTTTGGCCTCAGATTTTATGGTCTAGGATGAGGGTCCTTGAGTTCAGGATGAACAGTACAGTCGCGACTTAATCAAGGCTTTCCGAATTCCGCAAGGACAACAGCTAAAAATAATGAAGGCTTCAGGGCTTAGGATTGCAGGGGGGGCCCCTGGTCACGCGACTGTACTCATAAGTCCCATAACTAGAAATCATATAGGACTTATAACCACACTTAGGCACCTAACCACCCACTTAAGGCCAGCTGCCAACTTCCACCAAGGAGAGGGGCCCTGCTAGAGACAACTACGCCAAGTGCTTAGAGCCTTTGTAGGCCGCCAGACGTTCGACGTTCCTGAAACATCAACCATTTCCTGCATCAATCCACCCTACTGCAGAAGCCCAACAGACCTCTAGCTGCACATGACACCAAGCACCCACAAACTTCTTTACCACTTTAAGCTGATGGTCTTCCTGCTGCCCTCATACAATTAGTGGCATGTAAGGGTCCAGTGAGTAGGCCTAGTGAATTACAGCTTTTGTGACCGATGTGGGTTCCCCCCTTCTGGAACCTTACAAAAACCTCAAAAACCTCATGTTTGAAAGATCCAACATCTGGACACAGGGAAACAGCAGCTCGCACCAGAACACACCTAGACCGATTCCCCCTTAAACCCTTAAACCCCTAAACCCCTAAAGCCTTAACCCCTAAATCCCTACACCCCGAAACCCTAAACCCTAAGCTTCTAAACCCTAAACCCTTTAAACCCCTAACCCTAAACCTTAGGCCAAAAGCTGGCATGACCAGCCCTGGGCCCTGAATCCTCAGAACCCTACCTATCCCAGAGGGTCCATGTACTCAATAATTAGCTCCCCTTTAAAGGGGATATGTAGGGTTTAGGGTGTAGGGTTTAGTGTCCATGTACCCCATAATTTGGTACTTAGGATTTCGGTAATCATAATAGTTATAGTACCGGTTTTGGGTAAGTATATGATTATTAGGTGCTTGGACCCTTAGGGTTTAGTAACCTTGTGCTAAGCAAAACGCAAGGATGACAGTGTCTTGAATTTTAGGTCTTAGGGGTTTAGGGGTTTGGGGTTTCGGGTCTAGGGTTTCGAGGTTTAGGGTCTAGGGATCTAGGGTTTAGGGCAAGGGTCCAAGAGTCTTAGGTGTAAAGCCCTTGTTCATGGCTGCGTTGAATGCTCTTGCAAAACTCTTCTAAAGACTGAACCCCATACTGCAATCTATGGGTTACTTCACTCCCCTCCTCTATATTACCCCGCCCCCCCCCAGGGGTTCCCCAGCATTAGGCCTATCTAATTCTTCTTAAAGTTCATTAAACGGCAACCTCCGGGTTGTATAAGGGAACGCCTAGACAAGTATAGCCCTAGACCCTAAACCCTAAGCCCTAAACCCTAAACCTTAAACCCTAAACCCTAAACCCTAAACCCTAACCCTTAAACCCTAAACCCTAAACCCTTGTGAGCAGGCCAAGCCGCTGGATCACACTGAGGGCTTCCGCAACCTGTCCACTGCATAGATACCATGTATACCATCAATGTTTTGGGGTTTAGGGTTTAGGGTTTCGGGCAAACGCGCTTACTTTGCTTCCCCACGCATAGTGATGATGATAGTACGTAGAGACACAGCCAATGCAAAAAGCGATCCAAGGTTTTTGTGGCCTTCGTCGGGTTCATGGTTTAGGGTTTTGGGTTTGGGGTTTCAGCCGCATCACACCAAGAAGCAGAACCAGCATGCTAAGTGGCCGTTGAAGGTTGTGGAAGACTCTACTTGGCGCTCCGGAAGTACTTAGCCCACATCACCCTAGGAAGAAAAAAGGATCCTGTTTTTCATAGCTATAAAGGAATCCCATACCCAGAAAAGTAGATAGGACCCCTGACATTGATCCAGGGAATTGTACTCATGCATACCTGCATGCTTAACCATATTAGGGGGCTTGTATACTATAGTCTGAAATTCCTAGTATGCCCCCTAATATCCGCTATAGTAGTCCTCCATATAAGCCCTTATATAACCCCCTTCAAGGAGTTCAGACCCTAAACCCTAGACCTTAAACCCTAAAAAACGCCCTTTAAGGTGTTAGAGTACAACTCATATAGCAGTGATGGCCATATGATGCAACTACTTCAGTACCTCCAAGTAGCAGCTTGCTTGTCCTGGGCCTTTCCGCTGTGGACTTGATGTCAAGTCATGAAAGCTGCCGGTACTATTCTTTGTTTGTGATGTCGCGTCATGGGGTTTAAGTTTTAGGGTGCAGTACTACACTTGATTTGAGGATTTAATGTCAAATCAGGTAGGCGGACTGGAGGACTGCAGGAGAGGGCGCACGACCCATGTTGAAACTCCACGTTTGCACGGCATACTACACAAAGAAATCTAAACCCTAGACTCTCTAAAATATTCTCAAGATATTCATGGACTTTGGCCCCCAAGTAGGTATTACAGACAACCTTTGACCCCCAGGGAAAGTAACAACTGTGATAGTCCTTTCAACCTGCCCCCAAAAAGATCCTACAACCTAGGCATAATCCTAGAGCTTCTACCCTAAACCCTCTACGCTAAACCTTATAGACCCTAAGAACTCTAGAAACCCTAATCCTGCGAAAACCTAAGCCCAAATCCCTATCAACTCCCAAACTCTAATCCCTAAACCCTACACCGAAATCCCTATAAACCCTTAGCGACGGCGGGGCCTGCTCCTCGTACCTGAGACATGTTCGGGATAGCCATGAAATGGATCTAGCCTTTTTGTGTTTCCTCCGTTTTAGGGTTTCATGCTTCAAGGGTTTAGGGTTTAGAGTTTGAGGTTTAGGCTTTAGGGTATACATGCAGGGGTCGTCAAGATTTTGGTTCCTTGTTGGGTAGTTTAAGACTTACAGGATCTGTACGGCTTTAGGGACCCAGAAAAGGACTACCATTTTGACAATATACCCAATGAATTTGTCAAACTCTTTCCCGGCGAGACCTGCAAGATTGTGTCTAATTAAGCGGTACACAGAAGCACAAAACTACACTACATGCAACCCTCTCTCTATTTTGGGCAAAAATATTACACCTAGGCGTCCAAATAATCCAGAGTAGGTCATATCATATCTCTAGACTCTAGAGCCCAAGGGGATATAATCAGCGCTACCCTCGCTTCAACAAGGACCCAGCTGCTTGCGTCCAGGGTGTAGCGGCGCTCCCACCAGGCCCACCGACAAGGTTTCTGCTTGGCGGACGACTGTGGCGATCTCCACCTGAAACCCGGTTTGGGCTTTCCAGTTTCCTTCGACCATCTAGTGCGGTATCTGTTTGAGGGCGCCTGAAATTCCCCTTTTCAGTTTAAAAACCAAAGAAAACTACATACACTGTCCGGCTAGAGCAGGGTCTCACGAAACTTGTGTGTCTCTGAAAATTCAAGATCCCGTCCTGGCGTCCAAGCAAAGAACAATTTGTATGTGGTAGGCATGAAAGGGCGGGGCTGGTTGACGTTTTGGACACCACAGCCTGTTGGGCTCAAAGAAGTACATCTTGTCACCATAATCCACTCCGTCAAATATCATACCCCCGCACCCCCCTGATATTAAACACTGTCAATAAAATTTCATGTACCATAATGAGGAGTATTTAGTATTCGGGGGGACGGGGGTTCATGTTAGGGGGAGGGGATTAGCTGCTCACAAGCATGGAAGAGGAAACGCTTTGCAGCTCCTCTTGAACCTGCTACTGTGTCGGCCTGCTTCACTGGATAAATGTCCTAACTAAACTTTGATCACCCCAAACCCAAACCCTCAACCTCCGTAAAACACAACCCTCAACCCCTCTTCAGGCAAATGAGGCCACTTACATACGGTTCATTCTTGCCCCATGAAGTAAGAGCCGCCTCTTGATGCGCAATAATGCGGGTGCGCGCGTCAAACGTGGTGACTAGCACCTCAGCTCAAAGACCCTGCAAAAATAAAAGGAAAATGAAACCTCCCGTGAAGGATTTGGGTTCAAGGGGGGGTAGCTGTAGAGAAATCAATGCACCTATACAAAAAGCTCTTGTACCAAAACATGATAGTTCGAGCTACAAGGTTACCCTACGCAGGCAATCTGGGAGGTTCATGGGTAGTCACGGAGGCATCGAGGCGGGTACAGGGTTACATAAAGGCAAGCCCAGACACACGCGGTTTAGGATTTAGGGTTTAGGGTTCCGCCGTCTTAGATAAAAAAGCATGGAAGTTGTAAATGGGGTCCTCTCTAAACTAACCCTTGCACATGGTGCCTGCATGGGGCTCATATTGCCTATTCAAGAAATTCCTTCTGTCTCACAGTAAACACGCCCCCGGGTCCGCTTGGTAGAGCCAGGAACTCTGGTGGGCATAGGGGTTTAGGGTTTAGGGTGGGCATGGAATATTGGGAGTGCGGGTGTTTCTTATTCGAGTGCGGAAGGGGTTAGCTTCTAAACGTCAGACTCAAAAAGACTGGATTCAGCTTTCGTCCGTCAAATTGTTTGTATGGACAAGCAGTCTCATGAACAAACAATCTAACGCATCGCGCGAGGATCCGTTCCATTATAAGCGAGATTTTTCTGCAATCAGTGGTTGGCATGCCCTGAGCAGTGCCAAACAAGAAGGAGGCGGTCAACACTGATCAGCCCACAAAGAAAGTAACGCAGAAGCCTAAGCAAGAACGCATACAGTTTTGAGGCTCGGTTGCGGTTCCCTATACCCGTATAATGCAAGGCATCCAGGAACATGCTATACCTCTAAAACCCATACATAACCCAAGTGTCTTTTAAATCTTCCATTCTCTTTTGCATTTGATTTTGCATTCTCATTAAACCCAGAACTTTTCCCAAACCCTACACCTATATGAGCTATAGTCTAAACTCCTAGTATCCCCTTTAATAACCCCTGATATAATCCCCTATATAACCCCCTATATAACCCCCTTTAAGGAGTTTAGACTGTAGCACATATACGCCTATGGACCCCTTCACAGAGACCATAGTATTGGCTTCTGCTGGAGCACCTGAGCCCTCCGAAATGAGTCCACAAAAACGAAAGGCTTAGGCTTTCGGGTAGCCCCTTATCTAACCCCAAGCCAGTCTAAGTAAGGAAGATCTCTGAGATGTGCGTAGTATAGAGGGGTCGCCACGAGGAGCTGAAAAACGCAAAGCCCTGACTAAGGGTCTTCCAAGGGCGTTTCAGGAGCCTCCTGGGGCGAGCTTAGGATCTAGGATTGAGGGCTTAGGACTTAGGATTTCGGGTTTAGGATTTAGGGTCTAGGATTTAGGGCTTAGGGTTTAGGATGTTGGGTTTAGGACTTAGGGTTTAGGGTTTGCTGCAATGTTGCGTAGCGGCTGTGATTCATAGATTGTAAGACTCGTTGGCCGTTCTGTTGCTTGCGAATCGCA
>CAJNIZ010005152.1:8967-19639 GCA_905231905.1 Symbiodinium pilosum | reverse complement strand
ATGCGCACATAGCCCGCGCCCTCCCTCGTCCCGGACTCACTAGCCCTCCTGAAGCATCCTGAAGCTCCTGTGGTGCAGCCAGATGACTCAAGAGCTGCGCGTCTTCTGCGTGGACGATCTCTGATCTCTCCAGGCTCTGGGCTGCTGATGTGCTGCCGGCCCTAATGCCGGTTTCTGCAGGCGTTCGCTCCCTTGGAAGTCGAGCAGACAAATGCCAAGCTTTCTTGTTCAGGTCAGAACTACAGTATTTGCTGTCTTGTGGTTCCAGCGTCCCATGTCCTATGTCCTATGGCGGGCCATACCATGTGTTACGGGGTTTCAGCCAACACTCAGAGAGAACACCGTCCACACCTTTGAGGAAATGCTCATGCTGCTGCGGCGCAACGCTGCAGAGGCTGCTTCTGCTTCTGCTGCGGCCGTTGATGGTCATGCTGAGTCGTGCTGCTGCTGCCGCTGCTGCCGCTGCTTCTGCTAACTTTAAGCTCTGCCATCCTACAAGCACCATAGGCTCCCCAGAGTCCGTAATTGTAATTATTGTCAAGCAATTACAATTACATAGATCCTCATGTGACTCATGTGCCCCTGCCCTTCATGCTTCATGACTTGCCACCAACTCTAACCATTTCTACCTCCCCAACCGAACCTTGTGTTTACACCATTCTCAAATGGTATGCTGTCAATGTGAAAATGCAGTGGCTGGAGACATGTCCATGTACTGCACAGCGTGGCCCCTCTTACCTTTTTGCTTCTTCCCTGTCGCTCTCTTCGATGCTGCCCCAAAGCTGGCAATGCTTCGGTTGACGTAGTGGACACAGCAAAAGCCTGCGGAACCGACGTTCCAGTTCATCCCTGTCTCAGCTAGCAATGGCCCTCTATGGTGATGCTGATTGGGAGTCATGCGACATGAGAGTTAGGTTACTGATCCGAATCTTTGGACGGTAGAGCATCTACGCAACACCCCGCCATTGAGAAGACTGACTATATCACATTACCACATTGCTACAAAAAGCTTCCAAGCGTAAATAGACTTTCTGCCTTCTGCTAGTGCACAGTACGTGTGCATCATGAAGACTAGGACTAGCTATGATGCGCCGCACTTTGCAAAACAGAGACCAGGGTTGGTATATGAACCGCTCAGTTTCACATAGAAGCTGCGCACAACAAATTCTAACCTGATGCATTCTAGCGATACGAATCCTACACCCTAGAGACTGCAGAAAGATCCCTAGTTCCCGAGGTCGTTCAGCATCACACATTGTAGCCAGTAGCAACCACAACTCTGAACTACGCGAGGAACTGTACATTGCACATGGTACATGTGTTTGGCTAGACAAGAAATTTCCCGGATCGCCCAGGCTGCACTAAAGCTCGTTGCGGATATCTAAAGTAATCATCATCGCGCAACGGCACTTCGAAATACTGCACGTGGCAATTCAGAACAGAAATCAAGAAATCACTTGGACTCAGGATCGCTGTCAATTGACAGCTCCTGAAAGCCAGCCGTGAGACGCCAAAGGGGCGATCCTGTCGCTGGCATGATTGGCAAGGGCATCGTATCAGATGGCTGGCATGTAGTAGATGAGGAAATTCCCGTTGAAGAGGCCTCCCCAATGCATGCAAGACCGAGCGGCGATTCATGGCAATCATCTAAATCTTGTTCTTCTTCAAGTGGCCGGGCGAACCCTTGGATGAGCATGGCAGCCAAATTGTCCAATATGTCGGTCGGCAGGATGACTGTCTGCTCGCTGTCAGGAGAAGACAAATCAACTGCACACGGCAAGGAAGTAGAAGGGCTGGCCGCACCATCCTCGAGCGCAAGCAGATCCAAAGGAGATGGTGGCTCTGGATCTTCCGATGCCTTCCTCTTGGAAGTCTTCTTCTCCACCTTGTCGCGGCAACCGTCCTTGTCCTTGTCCATGCCACGCTTCATGTCCAAGTTCTGCCGGCCCCCGTGCTTACGGCGCTTCTTGTCTTTTTTGGTCTTCTTGAACTTCTTGTCCTTGCCGTGGTCTGCCTTCTTCTTCTTCTTGCCGCCAGGCGGCGCCGGTGGAGGAGGCGGTGGCGGCAGTGGCGGACCGTCAAAGTCAGAGTCATTGTCATCAACGTCGCAGTCCTCAGGAGGCATCCCTGCTGAACGAGACGGCGACGGAGTCCATGTAGGTCCCGAAGATAACGAGGACTCGGATTCAGATGCTGATGCTGGACGCGAACGTGGGGCTGCGGGCGTCCATGAGTCATTCGATGAGCCGCCCCCTTCAGCCCCTTCAAGAAGAACATCCAAACGTGGCCCGCTCCGCCCATTCTTGCCCTTGTAGTGGATGGCTAACCTCATGCTTGCTGCTTGCGGAGGCGGAGGCCCACGTAGCTACCGCGCCTGGAGCTAGCGCCGCGCAATCTGTACTTAGAGCCCAGAGCCTGCTTCGCCTCACAGTTCATGGTTCAGTTCATGCTGCGCAGAGGCGCACAACTGCAAAGGAGGACTAGGACAGTGGTTGGGAGTAACGCTTCATCACACACTGTCACCCACTCTTTTGTAATAGGCAGAAGGTCATGGTCCCAGACAGCCTGACTCTAGTAGAAGCTTGCTGCCGAGCAAGTGGGGGCCTACTACTGATATTACCCAGGCTATGGAGACGGGCCCTTTTAAAGAGCAGGCCATGAACATGCTGCTTTGCACTCCTGACTGGTGACTGTTGGCTAGCGCTCACATCAACGGCTAAGGATTAGGATTGCGGGAGCAAAACATAAGCGCAGCAGATTATTCCACGACCCTCACTTCGCCCCTCTGCTTCCATGCGTCCACGCGTCCTGTCTCCGTGCAAACTCTGCAGACGCAGCAAACAATTTCGCAGCCAAGCCTTCCATGTCAACAAGACGCGCTGAAGTGCGGAACTACACCCCTGTTGCTGGAACCTTGTTGTTATGAGCCGGCCCTGCGGCATTCGGTCAAAACTAAACCCATATGCAGAATTCAAGCCAACCGCGGCCCCTCAGCTCTTAAACAGGCAACATAGTGGCATGATGTGGCATGAGATTTTCCCAACCAACAACAACAACAACCATCACATCCGGTTTCTCGTCAAAAATAGCGAGCTAATGACTCTGATTTGCAGCTGGGTTGGGTTGGGTGGGGGTAAAAGGGCCAAGGGTAAAAGATAAAGGGCTGTAACTGTAAGGCTGCAAGGGCTAATGATTGGCTAATGGTGAAGGCTCACAGGGCCCACGGCCCCACGTCAACTTATGCAACTTCCTTCCTGTCACACCCTGCCCTATTACCCTACCAACAAAGCGAACCGTTGGTGCTGACATGACGAGGCTGGCATGTCTGAACAGAAACCAAACTCGAGACCCAGCCGGCTGCAAATGCCATGACATAAAAATCTCGGTCGCAGTATTAGTAGCTTGCTTCGTAGTAGTAGTAGTAGTAGTAGTAGTAGTGGTAGTGGTAAGTGGTAGTAGTAGTAGTAGTAGTAGTAATAGTAGTAGTAATAGTAGTAGTAATAGTAGTAGTAGTAGTAGTAAGTAGCAGTAGCAGTAGCAGTAGCAGTAGCAGTAGCAGTAATAGTAGCAGTAGCAGTAGTAGTAGTAGTAGTAGTAATAGTGATTACGGTGATTACGCCGTGACCACTCAACAATTTCAACAATGCACGGAGGATACCAAGAGGCCGATCCATTGAGAATGGTTGCAGGATACAGCGGCTACAGCTGCGTGGATACGGGTACAAATGGGTACATCTGGATTCTGGATGCATCTGTTGGGTGGGCTTCTATGGGAATCCTGCCTAGACTAGACTGCCTAGACGGGGTTGAGTGCAAGAATGATCGGGCTGCACTGCACTGCTACATGATGACATTGCATTGCACGGCCTCAACATCTCTGCCAACCGCAGGAACATCCATTCAAAAGTGTCAGCACTGTCAGCACTGTGACTGTGACCGTTGTGATTGTGGCTCTGACTGTCATGGCAAGTCTCATCGAATTGTGGATTGGACTGGAGTGGCAAGCAGCTACCCCACAGACGCGCAGAGACGGAGTCTGAATTAAAGTATTTACACATAGCTCCTGGACTCCTAGATTTCCCGGTAAGAAGGTTACGTCATGAATCAACTGGACCAGGTGCTCATTATGCTCATTGCGCTACAGCAGTATCACAGTATCACAAACGGCCGTGGGGCCGTGCGCCTGAGTCCGAGTCCAATCCAATCGCCAGAAACAGAAACTTCATGCACAACGCACTGCGCACACTTGGACTTGCTTGGCTGCCGCGCAACCGAACAGACGTTGCGCCTGTCACGGCCATGTCAAAGATAAGAACAGGCGAACATAGCACGATGCTGCCTGTGCAGCGTATGCAACGATGGTCGGAAGACTCCGGAAGACTCAAGGCAGCACAGATGCAATGCACTTGTCATTGGTCATCTTATCTTCCACAATGGCAGAATGATAAACTAGTCGGGGCTAGGGGTTTGCAATCGTCATCAACAGACTAGAAGCTGCTAGAAGCCGCCACACATTTCTGGCAACTTGGAGTCAAGCTATTGGGAGACTAGAACAGCAGGAAACATGAAAAGTCCACATCTAGTCCAGGTGCTCTGCAAAGAGATACGTGACAGACATGACAAAACCAGGCTGAGAAAATCGCCCGGGTATGTGTATACCGGCATACGGGTAACTTGCATGTGCCATTCTGTTTTTGTACTGTAGTGTGTAGCGTAGTGCCCCCACCGACATGTAATGATAATGATTTCCAGAATCACCGACTACTACAAGTCAACTAGTGATTAGTGAATACTACGCCTACGCGATTTCACAATTTCACCTCTGCTGACCTCAACCCAGCCCCACAACAAGCACTGTGAAACAGTGAGGAGAGGAAGATTTCTTGTGTGCTGTATGCATGGAATACGGGATGTTGCAGCAGACCTGGCAGGGGTACAGTAGGGCTCCATGAAGACTCCCTAGCCAAATTGAAAAGAAGGACACATCCACTAAATCCTGAATCTACCAATTACTGATGGGGTCACAATTACAGCTAAAGCCAGGCATTGGCTTCAGATCTGACTTGTTGCAGAGCTAGCGAATGCACGGGGGGGCCGGCCTAGCTAGCCTCCTCTAATGTGACAATGCCACAACAATGCAATGGTTGGCCCGGCCCGTTGGCGATCGTACTGGCTAGTGGGGCCTGGCATTCAGTGCCAGTGGATTGAAGTACTTGAGTAATCTAAGTAATCTAAGTATTGTCGGGCCGTACACTTGTGTAGAATGGAACACGGATTTATGGATTTACAACATATCCAAAGGACACCTTGCACCTTGCGCTGTGTCAGCATTCATACTGACTGCGGCCACAAGCTAAAACATTTCGCATTCCGAATTCAATTGTCCAAAGCAATGTGTGCGCAAACAAATCTTCACATTCCATTCCATTCTGAGCCTACCCTACCCTACCTTGACTTTGCAGCAAGAAGCAGCTGCCTGCAACTTCACAATTTCACACCCGCGCAGCAGACTCGAGCGAGTCCTGCGAACAAGCGAAATTGCATCAAGCGCCTAGGGCTTCAGACATGTGACGTGTGTTTCAAAACAGGCTCGGCAACACAGTCGAAGAATCAAGGAAACCAGCGAGGCCAAGGGTTAATGAGGCATCAAGTTCAAGTTGGAATGACGTGCGGGCCGCGCAGGTTTGTGCACGAGTTGTCAGATTCAGATTCACTCAAATCCACTGGAAGCATTGCGCACAGGCAGCAGCCGCACAAGCATGCGCATGCGCATCCAGCAAGGTTCCTTCAGTTTTTCTGCTGCAGCTGCTACTGCCACGGATGATGGTAAAGGTCGAGATGGTAAAGGTAAAGGTGCTATACAATCTGCTACAATCTGTGAACAGACCAGCTTGACCAACGCCTCTTTGCCTCTCTACTCTCTGCAGGCTGCGTACTCACTGCACATGCACACGGCGCCAGAAGAACAGAAGGTTGGCTTACGGCTAACGGCTTACAAATTACAAGCGGCCGCTGTCTTCCAGAAAGTCTTTGCATTTACCTCAAAAGCCTCTCAATCTCACTCTCGCACAAACTTCACAAAGTACACTGAGACTGTCCTACCTGCACTAGCGAACCCATCACGCAGACCCAATTCCCCAATGAATTTTCAGCACTTTGCAAATTTTCCATACTTCAAGATGCACTGTATTACTTGATTACTTATCGTATATGACCTATGTGAAGCGTAGCTTAGCAGCATGGATCTCATAGATCTATGGACAACAGAGATCAGCCATCAGCTTTAGCTTCTCCTGTTGGCGAGTCTCCAGCACAAGTCGACAGGCAGCACAAGACCTGCCCGGCGGCACAGGACGCAATCCGTAATTGCCACAGCCCACAGACCAAACCTGATTACACGCCTGAAGAAATGAAAAAACAAAAGCAAACAAAAACACAGGAACACAAGAACTTCTGGAGTTTCTCTAATTCAGGCAACGCAGCAACAACGCAAGAGCTGAAAAACCAAAGCAACCATTTCATGTTCACACGCCTACCACTTGCCGACTTACCGCTTACCTGGACATGTAAGGGCTGGCCGAATCCATGCGCAGGATCAATCTGAGCACGAGCGCACCAACATTAACACTAAGAAGTCACTAAAAGTAAGTAGCGACCGACAACAAAAAAGGACTGCTGGAGCGCGCCTGAACACTGTTCCCTGGTGGTCCCCTTCTTCTCTATGATGATGAGTAGCGTTTAACGAGTTACAGGTTGAACGCCCCAGCTGCCCTAAACACTGCGCTCGGCGCTTGTCTTCTATTGGTCATGGCGGCGACGACTGACGACGCATGAATTTCGCATGAATGAATGACTACATACCTGCTGCGCACAGAACACTGACTCTCTGTGATCAGAGTGCACTTCTAAGTGGCCGCCTGCCTCGTCAGCACACATTCCATCACCTCTGCATGACTGCCTTGCAAAAGACGCAACCCGTCCTTGGCGTTGCAAGGCGCAGACTGCTACAGGGATTGACACATGACCCAGGCACACACAATAGACTCACAATAGATAATCGCTGCTAATTGGTGACTTGTGTTTTGGTAATCTTGGCAGCCTACTTCTGGACCCAGGACCCTGGGCCAACACCAGGCCTTGAGCTTTTACCTTCACTTCTGAACCCTGAACCCCGGAAGAAGTCCCTGTCCCCTGTCTTTGACCGTCCGACCGATTCCTAAGAATTGGATTGTCATGTGATACAAAAAGGGTGACCGTGTGGCCCGCAAACCAGCTGGAAAGACACAAGTCCAAAGTCCAAAGTCCGAGCTCGTATTCCCAAACTCCCAATAGGGTTAATGAGACTCAGATTGCAAATTCTCAAAGGACATAAGCGTGTTTACTAATACTAGTTTTCATTTCTATTCGCAGCAGATCTCAGAGGCCAAGCGGATGATGCTGCTCGGCAGTCAGCACCAAAACCAAGAAAAGGATGTGTCATTGGACCATTGGAGCCATTGCACCTATATGAATCTACGAAGCACTTCAGAATTTCTGAAGGCCCAGAAACTTTCCGGACCCCCACAACTACACAGCTCGCATCAGTTGATACACAGAAGTAGGACTGAGCGGACTGAGCCTGTTCGGAGGAGACAATACTATACTATACCTTGGAGTCTTCAAGCTTCAAGTTTCAAGGCGTTACCACTTCTTGCACAAAGCTAAGGCTAAAGCTGAAACTGAAAATAGATGACGGCCGCCGGCCAGGGGGCCCACGCCCACGCCGTAAAGTCAAACCAAAAACCTCCCCGCCCCACGCCAATATCGAAGCTGGGATACATGATCATGATCATACATGCGCCCGGCAGCTAGCACAAGATACAAGTGGAACTGTTGGCGAGCAAATGAAGCATACAGCATACAGCAACAACAATGCCGAGCGCCCCAAGCCCCCGGACCCATGCCAATGTCAATGTCCTTCAATCCTTCAAATTTGACAAGGATACTGGATACTCCCCGTCTGTCATCTGACTCATGATTCATCATGCATTTCACATGGGACACGCCCAAACCCTCTGGCCTATCAAGCCTATCAAGTTAGAAATTACCTCAGCCCTCGTCTTACTTATAGGCCTTAGAATCCTCAGAGAATTAGAGAACTGCTTCTCTCTCAGCCCCAAGATTCTGCCTGCGTCGCTGGCGTTGGGTGCAATTGGATCTGCTGCAGAGAGGGTTTGAACTTCTCCACAAAGGCATTGCAACAGTCGACGTGCCAGGGGAGCAAACACAAAGGGCACTGCTCAGCAAATGATGCTCGTCTTGACGATTGGGCACCATTAGCAGGACCTGTAACACCCAGGCTATTGTTCTTAGAAAGTTCGACACTCCCGCAGGCAATGCATTCCTCGCCGCCCTGCGCTACATCACGCCAGCGTTCTGTTCCCTCTGCACCATCCCCCAATAAGTCCAACTCCCTGATGACTTCCTCTGCTTCTGCAAGCTGCATGGATTCAGATTGCACAAACATCTTGCTCACGCGCAAAACATGACTTGCGACTTGAGGGCGCTCCTTCTTGCGCACTCGTTCCATTGAGAGGCCAATGTTCGGGTGGATTATGCGACAGTCGCTCATGTCCCGTGCTGTTCGGTTCACACCAACACAAACCATGCTAACAAGGCGTCCCTCGGAGTCCACCCGAGCCACACGTCCGGTCTTTCTAGGGACCTCCCAACTGATCAGAATGACTTTTGCTGAGCCTGGAAAACTTGGAGGGCCTGCTACATCCAACATGCTGTGTGCCAAAGATATGCCACTGCACTCAGGCACTGATGTCGCACAGGCATGCAAGCACTGCAAAACAGCTCCGATGCTTTCAGAAAAAGCTGCACTGTATGTTACAAGGCAGCGGTGGGACATCTGTTTGGCAGTCATACTGAAGCGAGCCCGATCTAGTTCATCTGTGTCCGAAACCCCCAGTGCAACATGCGGATCAGCAGCAGCTGTTGAAGAGGACGGGGACGAACCTGACGGCCCTGCATTTGGTTCTGCTTCTCCTGTCCCTGTCCCCAGGGTTGCAGCATTGCCTAGCAATTTGCTCGAATTCAATGCTGCTTCAAACACTGCTTCCTCTTCTGACATTCCCGCCCCGAGCAGGCTGTTTATTTGTGGTTGCAATTCTTCCATGCTGAGATTTTTCTCTGCCACAGCTTTCTGGAAAATTTCTTCCTCAGCGCGGGACATCATGTCAAGCTCATTGTCAATATGGGAAGCAGCTTGCTCTACCAACTCACGAACAGCTACACCCTCCAAGTCTCCATCCACCTCAGAGCACGCCTCTGCCAATGAAGCAGCAGCTGCCAATTCATCAGAAACAGTGTCCTTGCCCAAATCTCCCGCTACAAGTTTACGAAGCAGAGCAAGCCCATATTCTTCGTCATCGTTATCGTCATCAGCTGCCATGTTGCCATCTTGATCCTGATCTTCTTCTCCAGGCCCATCCTTGTCAGCGATTTCGCCGCCTGCTGCGCTGTCCTTTATCTGCTGCGCATGGGTTCTGCTGCACAAGTCAAACATCTTGCTGCATGACCCTTTGTGAACATCCGCTACAATTTGCCCCATGCCATCAGCAGCACGGCAGATTCTGAGATTGCAAGTTTCGACCGCATACACAGCCAATGTTCCTCCAGACTTAACCTTCTCATATTGTTGCACGAAAAGATGGACTGACGGTGTGAAGTGAAAAGGTCTCTCTACCTGCAGACGCCAAGTGGGCTCCACTGAAGTGTTGGCAACAAGAGTGCACCGCAACAGCTGGTGTGTAGTACGAATCTTTTCCGCAGAAATGTAAAGATTGCTGGCTGCTGCTACTTCCAAAAGCGTGCGGTTGCGGGGCTTGCGGGAAGGGCCGATGAAAATTGCCTGCTCTTTGGACGCATAAACCTTGTTCCACAGCATGTTGTAGCTGGCCGCCCACACATGGCTTGTGCTGCTCGCAAACCTCAGGCAGAAGCAGGCAGAGGAGCAGCTGCGCAAAGAACTTCAAACAGGCAAACAGGCTATTCCACTATTCTACATTCTACAGCCCCGGTATGGGATACCACGATACCATTGGATACCATCTAAGGACCATCTAAGCCAGCAAACACGATGCAACTGCAACAACTGCAACAACTGATGATTGATGACAGTAGCTGCAGCTCAACTCAATACTCAATACTCAACTACTCGACTGTAAAGTGTAAAGTAACAAGCAGTAGCACAGTCATGGCACAGTCACAGTCAGTTAGAGCAACTGAATTAGAGTCAAAGCCAAGCTCATGTCCCTCTCCCTGGACATGCATGAATATTTGATGCATTGACGCACCACAAAAGTTAGCATAGACAAATGACACACCAGCGCTTCAGTTCCATGGAAATGGACAGGACAGAACTCCGCATGAGTAGGCAGCACAAGGGAGCAAGGGACAGCAAGGGACGGACAGGGACGGAGGACGGAGGACATAAATGACATAAACTAGCGCTTTCGGGCTTTCAGCATGGTTGCTGTGCCTGTGTGCTGGCACGTGGCTGCAGTCCTTCAGACAGACCGGAAGCGCTCATGTTAGTTCATGCTACCCTGCTCCCTGACTTGCCAACGCCTGGACCTGCCTGTACTTAGTATACTGGCGTGGCTGACTGACCAAAATTCCTTGC
>CAJNIZ010005151.1:0-16415 GCA_905231905.1 Symbiodinium pilosum | reverse complement strand
TTGTTCCGGACCTTTCATACTGAGCGGCAGCTATGTCTTGACCACAGAAAAAGACCTGGGAGAGCGGGAAAGTAAGCAGGGCGAAGAGTGACTTCCCAGCCAGCAGGGCCCATTCTTGAGGGGGGTTGTGGTGCAAGTTTACCTTTCCCCATCCCAGCAAAGCGTTGAAAAGTCACTGGGCCTTCGAACATCACAAGCAAAGCCTTTTCCGCTGCCACAAAGCATTTTCAATGCCATGCGCGTGCCTTGGTAGCAGGAGCATGCTCTGCTCTTTGGGCCTGCACTGGAAGAACCTGTTATGGCAGTCATGCAGCATGCCAACGATGGCCAGATTACGCCGAACACTGCAAATGTCTGCACGCTTGCCAACTGCCCTTGTCACGGCCGCCACACCTAAGATAAGGTTCCAAGCGCTGGAAATGAACAACTAAAAGACGAAACATTAAAGTATCCAAGTCCAAAGATTTCGGGGCCAAATTTGATCTGGAAAGCCTCCTCCGTGTGCAAAGCAACCCAATTCAAAGAGACTTAGGTTTTCTATGAAACGTTGAGGTCCTCATGAGGAACACAGGAAACATATCATACGGCGGCTTGTAGACGCACTTTTGGTGAAGTTTAGAACAGAAGAACGAGAAGTCTCTTTAGGCCGCTTTCAAAAAGCATCTGGGCATCATCCATCTGGAAGACATGTGCGAAGGTGCTCGGCGCAGTGATGCGGACCATGCGCAGCTTGCATAACCCGGCTGGATCCCCCTGGGCGGAAGGTGCAAGCGGCATGTCATGGACACAACGACATCTTCCTGAAGTTCTGCACACAGTTGCATTTTAGTCCTCTTCACTTAAGAGGGGTAGGGCGACGTGCTGCGCCTGCAAGTAAACGAGCCCCCTTCCCCGCACAAAGCCCTAGTGTTGTAGAAACGTGCTGTGCTTGCAATTGACAAAGCGCATGCGAAGGTAGCCGACATGCCTTCACATCGTGCCCACAACAACCGGGGATTGCCTACCGTACTTATTTGCCAGAGAAACAGCTCGATAGCACTTGAACGCGCCTCCCCCTAAAGCTGCCAATTTGTCAAAGAACTCAGAGGGATCACTGCCTGGCCGGGCTTTCTTGAGAGGGCTGCAAGGCCGAGCCACTTCGCGCCATCCCCTTGGTTTGCCCCTACTTTCGCAACATCTTCACCTGGCCCTGAAATGTGCGGAACGGCAGTCCCATCTCATACGTCGGAGAACTTTGCAGTCCCCGTCTCCACAAACAATGGCAAAAGACTTGCATGGACCGCAAGGTGGACATCTGCTCACTTTCACTTGAACCCCCAGCCCTTGGGCTGGGGATCCACGGAAGCTCCTCATCATGCCCTTCAACGAGGCACACTGTGTGTCTCACCACGCCTAGCACGCAAAGACTCACTAAAGCTACCCGCTCCGTGCAAAGGTTTGCATAAGCAGCTCTCCTGAGCAATGTTGGGTAGTGTCCACGCTGGCTCTACCTGTTGTAGCGGTGTACCTTTGGAAGGCGCCAAATGGCGACCTCCAAGCCTCGGAGAGAATACATAGGACACACAGGTGCAAGCGCGCAGCGCGCTGGGCTTGGCATGCAGCAGAGGCCTTCAACAGGCAACCTCCGTTGAACTTCAGCATGCGTCATGCAGCTGTCAACGCATGTCCTGAAAAGTGCAGTGCTGTCTGAAGTCTTTGATTCATGCGAGGTAGCCCCAAGAGGCCTCGCTTGATCTGACCTGACCCCGCAACAACAGAACTAGACCCTGGCTGACCCCTCCTCGAGGTAGAAATCGCTGCCAGGGGACTAAGCTCTTTGGCCTGGCGAAGGCGACTCCAGAGGCAGTTGCATCTGGACCAAGCATAGCTTAATTTGGTTCCCAAATATCCCAACATTTCCCAATCAGTGCTGACAAAACAGCTGAGCATGTTTCGCATTTCATGCCATGCAGCAAGAAGCACCGTTTCTTCGAGTCCCCAGGCTCAGGGCTCTTTTTTCAACAGCTCCTGGAACTCCATCTGCGCCTTCTTGCCGGTATGGGAACAGGCTAGGTTACCGCAGACTGTTTGGTCCTAGCCAGTTTTTTGAGGCCCCCCCCCCTCAAGACTACAGTGACTGCATCTTTTGTATGCTCTTCAAGAAAGAAAGAATGTCTTTAGCAAGGGGGGAACTATGCTCAGACTTTCAGGGGGTCCTCAAGTTTCTTTGGGCAGGTGGAAACGTCGTCCGGGGCACGAGTCAAACGTCAAGAGTGCAGCTCTTTCGAAGACTAGCACAGTGTGCAAGGTTGTCGCACGCAGCGCAGGAGTCGGGGCAATCGTGAGATCCTGCGGCATGTTTTTGTCTGCGATCTGAGGCATGATGTTTGCAGAACGGTGACTGCACCCTGGTCCATGAAGACAGGACAGCTGTTTGTGTGCAAGTAAGAGGAGTCGGCTTGGAAGTCCTGCCAGCCCTCAAGTGGTGTTCCGCTTGCCCGCCAGCATTCCAGACTGCAGCTCATAAGGCAGCACTCCGGCCTCTCAGCTAAGCGTTGATGTCACAATGGAACGAATCAAGGCGGCATCCACAGCATGCTTTGCGACCCTTGCAGCCAGCTTGCTGCGAGAGCTGCCCAGTGTGCAGGATGACCCTGAAGCCAGCCCACAGGGAAGGGGTATTTGTAAAGAACTGAAGGCTCCGTTTGAAACGAAAATGTCCCACGAGAGGTTGAAGGCGTGAAGTACTATTACTGCAAAAGGTTGACTCCATCTCCTTCCGCACTCTGGGCTGGCAAGGCTGGAGAGACGCAACATGAGCAGCCCGCCAAGCTGGTGATAGCTCCTCTCATTGACTCATCATGACTCAAAAGAGTCTGGCACAAAAAGACAGGGCAAGACGCTGTTCGGATGCAGGCCTCAGACCGGCTTGAAAGCTTGTCCGCACGACGTTCAAACAGTGCATCCATCGATAGACGTCGAGGCGTCTAAATCGCGGCCTCTGCAGAGTTCATTGGAGGGACATCCACGGGCCAGTATCATGGCAAGGTCCATGCTCACATCCGCGAGGGGCCAAGGTCGTGAAGCAAGAATTCGGGTTTGTCTTAGCAAGCGTTTGCAAGCGGTTCCCCTCACTCCCTCATCTTACTCCGCTCATGAGCAATGCTGCATTGAAACCAGAAATCCTTTTCGTGGCTTGATGGGGACGCCACAAACCGGTTCAGACCTGCAACAAACTCTCAACTGCGTGTCTAGCTCGCTTGCCTTGTTCTCACAGGGAATGCATCAGGAGGAGCGGGCAGGAATGCAGTGACAGCTTTGAAGCGCGAGCAGGCTCAATCAAACAGGCTTCTGCCATGTTCAGCGCTGCACCAGCAGGCATAAAGGCTTCGCATGCGAGGAGACATGACAGGCAGAATGACTCAAAAAGTGTCGGGAACAGTCTGACAAGAGCAGCATCCGACAAGATGCCAAGATGCCAAGATGCAGGTGATCACATGGCAACAGAATCTGCAGAGCAAGAAGATCTTGCCCAGCAAAAGACACACTTGAACTCGAGAGCTATTGGACGTTTTGGTCTCTCACTGTTGCTTGGTTCACATTCTGTTGATTTTGTTTGGTGGACTTGAGAGTCTTGGTGCAGGCCAACTAGCTTGCCAGCTTTTCTTTCCTTAGAAAGAAAGCTTTTTGCAGACACCTTCCAGATAGTTACCAGTCAGCAGGTGCGACACCAATGTGAGCTGCAAACTGCAAAATCTCCGCTGGTCTCCACATTCATCTGCACCGGGTTCAGAAGGCTGCCCCCGCAAAAGCTGGCTCCGTCCACTGAGCGCATGGTCATTGCTACGCCCTAGGGCCTACAAGCTTTCCAGGTGCGGAGTTGCCCTCAAATATGTGTCACGTAGGTCCTCAGCTTCCATTCTCCCCACGTGAGATCACAGAAGACTTCGTTTCCCAGGCACTGTATGCATTGTCCTCGTATTAGTCCTGATTCTTCACCTCATGAATTGATATGCGAACCGCGGCAGGTGGAGACCAAGCGACACAGTAAGACAGACTGATACTGATACTGGCAGCAGCCTTGTCCGTCGTGGGGCCAAAGGCCTCTTCGGCAGAGATGGTGGAGCTCTCTCTGGGGCGACGACTTACAGCCAGAGCTCCTCACTCAAGGTCTTCATGCTAGAGATGGAACTACAGTGCACGCACGTTATGACGTGCTACACTCCCGCGGACAGGCTTAACCGTTTCCAGGTGGCTTACTTTCAAAGCTACAGAACTAACGATCGCGCCTATCATTGGGATTTCAGGCTCGTTGATCTAGTGATATTCGGCTCAAGATGATGACGGTACTTTCGAATCTCAGGACTCTGGATCTAGCCAGCAGTGCTTCAATGCTTGGGAGTAGCAGCGGCCTTTCTGTCTCCGTGGCACACGAATGCGCGAAATCATTGTACCTTCTACCCTACCCCTCTGGAAGACCGCTGATGGATTTTTCCTTGATTCAAGCGGGACTGTTCTCGCGTGGGGTCGCATGGGTTTCAAGTGCAGCTACTTCCTACACATTAGCATCCAAGGGCCGCAGATCACGCAACCCGCATCTATACAAGCCAGGGAAAAACCCTGCGGGAGAAAAACCCTGGCAGCGGTGAGGTGAAATGCAAAAGAGTCTATCATACAAGCTATACCCTATACCCTCTTCCAACCATTACAAAGGCATGCTTACGGTTTGGCACAGATACATAATTAGCTCATGCCTGAGGTTGCCAGGGAATCCGTGGTGGAGTGCCTGCATTTAAGTGGGTTGCGTGCTTTCTGTGGTGCGTTGAGGGTAAGGGCACGAATCTCCGTCAGCGGAAATCCCAGACAGGTCATGGATCATAGGGGGCAGGCAGCAGCTTCTGTGAACTCTGCAGGTGCCAAACCCCTCCACGAAAGCGAACATTACCCGGGTTGATGAAGTTTTCTAGGAAGGGGGTTTGCTTGACGTGGTACGAGTACATTCCACCATGTCAACAATGTATTAACTACCTTGAGAAATTGCATCTTGCGCGGTTGCCGAGGATGACATGGTCCTCAGCTTCATCCTCTAAAGACTTGCTTGAACATATTGCTTCTTCTGCTTCTTCATGCTCGCACTAAGCATGCTCGCTCTGGCCTCCAGGCCCCCATCCGAATCCCAAGCCTCCCCAGCAAAGGCGCGTCACGGTGTCGGCCAAAGCCAAACATGCTGACCACATGGAACGACCTTCTCAGCTTAGTAGGGCCGCCACCCCTGCTGTACGCGTGGGCCCCGAGATGAAAAGAGTAATCCTTTAAATGCTGGCAGTCTCAGGCAGGGAATGGCGCAGGACACCCGCCCAGCGAGATTGAGCCCCTGCGTGCCTCGACCCTCTGATACAGGCCCAAACGCAGAAGGCAGAAACAATTTAGCTAAGTGCCTAAGAGCTCTGCACAAATACGAGCACGAAGGCTTGGATGGATACAATGGGACTCGGCTTGTCAGGGGAAGTCGGTGGGGGAGCAACAGATAAGTTCTCAGCACCTGGTTTGGGAGCTTCGTGTGGCCCACCCAAAGCCGCAACAAGGAACATGACGCGCGGACCTGCCTCGAAGCCTGTCTGGATTGGAAGGATCGCAGGTTGCACTAAGCACAGTCAGGCTCCTGCTCCTGATGGGAGTCAGCTAGATGCAAGTCTGAGGCCAAGCCCCGGCTAAGGCAAGCCGCGTCTCACGATCTTCAGCCTTCGGAATCGAAGGGCCAAGAGCAGCAAACATGGGGCAGCAGACAGCCAGCTTGCTGGACCCTGTACTCTATGCAGGAGCTGGGGCTTCGGGAAGGCTTGAGGTCTGTGCTGGAGCAGATGAAGATCAGAACAAAGACCCACTGTGCTACAGTGCTCCGGCCAAGATGTTGACAGGTTCGTGTGTGCAACAGCCCTTGAAGGCCGAGCAGTGACTTCGCGACCCTGCTTTGTGCAGGATCATTGCGAACATCTCTGTGAGGACCCTTGTTTAATGGATGTGGATTTGGGAGAGCCGGAATGGCGCACGCGAAGGAAAGCTGGGGAAGCACGTTGTGAAATTGTTCACTGAGCCAAACACATCACGAAGAAGGGACCCTAGCAACAAATTCACATCTGTTGCCTGTGTGCATCAGCTTTGGCGTCCGTTCCTGCTCCGTAAGTGTTGCGTGGGACATTTGTGACATACTTGCTTCTCCAACACTCCCACAAGAGGCAGGTGGAGTGAGGGGGATGAGGAGAAGCGCTCGGCCTAGTGTCACTGATTTGTGCGGGCGGAAGGACTCTGACTTTTTTGACTATACTTTCAGAATGAAGAAAAGAATCTGCCTGCCAAATTCCGTAGCAGATTCCGGCCATCCTTCAGTGGCTGGCCCTTCACTCCTGGTCCACCAAAAAGGAATGATAGGAACTTGCACTACCACTCCACACAGCCGAGCAAAGGCTGATTTCGGAAGGCCGTGGTTTTGCCATCTTGCTGGTGAGCGAGCCTTGGCCCCTTGCTAATAAGGTTCCATCCTGGGCATGAAGCCCCGGAATGAGGCTATACGGTCACTGACAACCTATTTGAAGTGAGGAAAGTATTTGCAGCAGCTTTGGCAACTCACACAGGTGCATCAGAAATGACGTAAGGGTGGGCAAAAACTTCATACCGGCGGAACCCGTGCCAGCTGCTGTTCATTGTTGACAAGTGAGACATGTTTTTCTTATGTGTTGGGCAAGGGTGAGCCGGTAGCTGGATGGACAACACTTGTCTCCCATGCTGATGTGTAAGCCAGCAGGTGCCAGCACGCTCGCGAAGCACAAAGAAACTTGTACAGCAGAAAGGCTACGCAGGCAAGGCCCCGCATGATTGACAGCTCAGCAGAGTCCTTGGCCAATAGTGGGTTATCCGCCACTCACGTACGTCTTAAATTGAAACGGGCATCTACTTGGCCCTTCCAATTGTCAAGCGAGGCAGCATGTGGAAGACTCCTGAAAGAGTGATGCCATCAGCAAGACTGCTTGAATAGTCTCTCCATGAGCCCTTGATCTTCTGCACTCCACCGGCAAGGCTCCAGCCATGGCCAGGCTTCCACGGTGCCGGGCAGGTTTGGGTATGCTGACCGGACATCACACAGGCCGTTGAGCGTTGCGCCCTGTCGCATAGCAGCCTGTCTCAGAAGCAGGGCATTGACTGGTTGTCTCTCTAGACTGCAAGCATCTACAAGACACCCAATTTCAACGAAGTCCTTTCAAATCAAGGACATTGCCCAACCTGCGCTTCAATGTTTGATGGCCGAGAGGGAAGGTTCGGATACAGTAGTAGTGACAGCCATTTTTGAACTCTTGGTTGTTAAAAAGGGTCTTCGTGAGCTTTGTGCAGAATGCAGGCCAGGCTTATGCAGGCCAGGGAGGCAGAGGCTTGCTGAGGGCTTTAAGGCTCAGTGTGCGCTGTTTCACGTCCTTGATCAGCGCTAGCATCGCTAGCACACAGCCATCGAGATTTGCCAAGGCCAAGCTTTCAAATTCTCTTATGAGATGAGAAGCTTCTTTCTGATTCTCTGCTACCTCGAGACCTGAGCTTGCATTTCTTGTCCGAGAAGTTCATCGCGGGGATTTTGGGGCGGTGTACCAAGCGGAGCGGTCTGCAATCAGGAAAGAACTTCATTGGGCCTCTTCCACCAGCAGTGGCAGCTGCTGGCAGGACGAGAAGCCGCGCCACCAGGAACCCAGGCTTGAGCGTGCCAGAACCTGGGATGCAGGAGAGAATCGGTTTCCACCTGTTTCCAGTTTTGTTTCAGGAACGCTGAACATGGCTTTCGCCAGGAAATCTCGACAAGGTCAGAAAGTTGTGAGAAATGGTCTCAGGGTGGCTTGACTCGTCCGTCAGTTTAGGCGCCCATGCACGCTAAAAGCGGCTGCTACACGGCCTCAGAATGGACCCCGCATCAGGCTGAATCAGGGCTCGTTGAAAAAGGCCGAGCAAAAAACGGCAGGCTGTAACTGTGCAAAGGAGGCTGCAGTGGCTTGACTGACCCAAGCGAAGGCCGACAGGAGAGAGTTATGACAGTGAGAGGACACGCAGGACAACCCTAAACCCAAGACCCCAAACCCCAGTGCGGAGACAACGAGCAAGGGAGGGGACGAAGGGGAGGCTGCAGTAGCTTGACGGACCCAAGCGAAGGCTGAACAGCAGAGAGTGGGCTTCATATTCCTCAGCATTAACAAGGTCCGTCAGGCTGGACGACCAGACGTAGCTTGTGTCGGGTCACTGGGCATCCAAATCAGCCACGAATGAGAGGGGTTCCAAATAAGCTGAAAGCCCTGTTACATTTTGCATCGCGAAGTTCGTACAATGCGAATGATAAGACTTCAGGCTCAGCAAGGCATAGCGGCATGGCAGCAAACTCCGGCTCTCCACCATGTCTTCACCCTTTGCAGGGCCCCATGAAGCTGCCGGGAGCTGCGTTTTAAGGCAAGGCGCTGCACTTTCCAGTTAAGCTTGGGGCCCCGGGCTGAAGTTGAGGGCGACGAGATCGCGAATGTCCAGAATGTACAGATCGAGGTGCAGGCTCTGCAGCGTGGTGAAGCCGCCCAGCGTGGCCGCCAGGCGCTCAGCACCAGGCGGAAGACACATGCAGCTGCTGCGTAAAAAGCGAAATGCAGCCGCCTTTTTGACCACGTGCCCGATCACAACTTGTCAAGGGAAGTCTAGGAACATGTTGGGCATAGATGGGCCTCGCCTTGAACATGCGCAGTAGTATTGCCTCAGATCATTCATGTACCCCCGGTAGGAATGGGTGGGATTGCTTTTGCGATCAGTCTGCAATCCGTGAGCCTTTTGTGCTCAGTGGATTTCTTGTGGTCAGGCCTTACAGGACAGAAAATACACCAGGGTTCGGAAGTGCACAAGTCCACGTTCAATGCCGTGGAAATTGTGGAAACTGCACCCAAAAATGCAGCGAGACCCAAGTGACTACAGCAAGTTGATCTTGATCCACGTCCTGATGATGCGAGCTGGTGATTCCATCATGGCGAGCGCATGAAGTGTCTGTGTATGAAGTGGCGTTTGTGGAGCGAATCAGAAACCTCTTGAGCTTATGCTATCTGGTTTCGCGAGAACGCAAGTCTTCTGATGGGGCGACCACGAGGGACTACCGGGACTACCTTACGGTGGGCTTCGAGGAGCTCTCAGAACTGCCTATCGGCTGAAGCCATCGTGTGGTGGCACGTAGGGGCCACTGGCGCAGAGCACGGAGGTCCCCACATCCTACATTGATTAGGCAAGGGATGGCATGATTATTGCAATGAAATACCCCCCATATGCCCGCGGCAGGATGAAGGTTCTTGCTACCCCACCTACCACGTAGCATCTGCAATGCGGACCTGTCAGGAGTCCTTCCTGTTGCCACAATGCATAGTGCCGTGGCTCCTGGTACCCTGTTCAAACATGGTACCAGCATTGCTGGAAAAAGCCTCATAAAACACAGGTTCATAACTGTACAAGACCAACCCCTGCTTAGAAGTCGCAGCGTGTGTGCTGGCAACATTGCTTGCATGTTTCAGTCTGATATCCCACACACCCCCTCCCCAACCCATGTAGTATTGTCCTGCAGCCCCAGTGCTGCACCGCTAGGCATGGTGGTGAAGTTTAAGCGTTCAGACTTCAGCGTGAACATCATACAGCCATGTCAGGCCAGGCTCCTCCCCATTAAAGGTTCAGTCCATCATATCAAGCAGAATTTGCCGTGACTGACCTTGAGTTGCCGCAGGCTTTCCAGCACTGTAGTCTGAGACCTGTAGCAATTTAGGACTCTTGGGCTTACCCGGGACACTTATTGAGAATCCACTGCACGTGTAATCTGCAGCAGTCCATGGATTGCTTCTGAGGATGGGGTAAATTCACGGAGCGCAGTTTGGGCCACAAAGGATAAGCTCAAGGTCCGTATCCTACGTCTGTGCGCTTTGCTCAGGCTCCCTGAGACAAGTGTTTAACAGGTGCCAAATGCAGGTAGATTCCAAGTAGCATCAAACATTGTGGATGCCACAACAAATGCCTGATCAGCGCTCATGCTGGGCCTGTGCCTATGCCATGCTTATCTAGGGCGGCCCTCATCTACACCTCAAACGATAGCAGAACCAACCCTGCTCTACCCATCCATCCGTCAGCTCTCGCAGTAATGGATCCAGCAGCCAGTGCCAGAAGTCCCATGCCAATGCCAAGAACCTTTGCAGGGTGAGGAAGAAGAAAAGATCGGCCTTGGTTTGCCATGAAATAAGACAGGCATGTGGCTTCCACTGACTTTGACAACGTCGGGCTGTGTTTTTTTCCATTCGGCTTCGCGAAGTTTGTGCAGACTTTTCGGGCAAGTACGTTGCTCTGAGGTGAAGGACGGTGAGACCTCTGTCGTAATCATCATGCTCAAGGCATAGATGTTTGCATCAGAGACCGGTTCTTTGCGGTGGGGTTTCTCCATCAGTCCACTGAAGCTGCACCAGGTCTTCATGGCCGAGTTCAGCGTTACACACGCAACAACAAGAAAAGATCATCAGATCAGAAATGCCTTCGGCTGTCTGTATCAAGTTAGGCTTGGCTCTCTGGACGTGCTCCCCAGCAAAGTATGTACTGGTGCTCCGAGGCGTGTCAAGGTCATGCCTTTCAGTGCTGGCCATGACAAACGGCTTCATGCCACAGCCATTTTCATTGTCTAGACCCCATGAAAGAGCTTCAGTTGTCGAGGAAAGACGTCCCGAAGTTGAGAAAAGCCAGGGTTTTGTGAAGTGGAAAGCTACGAAGTCTGGCCAGGTTGAGGGGACACAGAAAGACCGTCCAGCTTTGAAGGATGTGTCAAAAACGTGTGGGAGAGAAAATAGGCGCTAAGCACTCGCAGCGCAAAAATTGTGCCTATTCCCTCCATTCCAGATGTGGCTATCAGAAATTAGGGGGGAAGGGATTCAACTTTAGCAAAGCAGCGGCAGTAAATGGATGGCCCGAAAACATGCGAGGAAAGCTGCAGGAAAGCTTGCTCTTTAACCACGCAAAGCTGAGGACAGTGTGAATAGATCCCGCCAGGGCTGACAAGATGCGGCAGCGGCTGCTGCAAAGGTGTTGTGAGAGTAGCTGCATGGGATTTCTCGCTATAGCTTGCGGCGCTTGTGGCGACTGCAATGTAGGGTTTGCAGACGGTCTTCTGGGAAGAACACAGGCGTACAAAGCATATCCGAAGGCACCATACAAGAGGAGAATCCTGTACCGCCCTGTCTGATTCCTAACCCCTTATACTCATCCCAGGTGGAAGCGCCGTTGTAGGCCTTCTTGGATGTTTTGCCGGCCTCATTCCAGGCCAGAGTGGGCAATCCAGTGGCTGCGATCAAATTCCAGGAGGTCGGACATCGCCAGTGAGTTCCAGCCAACGATGAGGCCGGTCGGGTATTTGGCTCCACAAAAGAAAACAGGTCTGAATGACCTAGAGACCTGGGACCTACAACCTGGGAGACATTGGCTCATGAAACCGGGACCCTTCAATGTACAGCTCACAGCACATCTTGCTGGACCCTTAAGTCCACCGTGGGACTCTTCAGTCTTCCGGCCCGACAGTTTGTACGAACCACATGCGAACTGGCGCGAGGAATCCCCCTCCCAATACACCCCCAGTTTGCAATCAGGATGTGGAGTTATACAAGATGTTCTTTGCTGCTCCATAACCCGAAGTTCCAGATAGTCTTGAGTTGGCGTGTGAGAGAACGCCCCAGCCAACTTTCCGGAAACACGTGACAAAAAAGGTGTATGGGGCTAGGGTTCAGCGTTTAGCTGTGTGAACACAAGGCACAGAGTTGCTTTTGCGTGTGCCTCGGCTTGGATGGATGCAGGTGAGTATTGGGGTTCTCAATGCTGCTGACATTACCTTCCATCAGGCGTTGCAAACGTGAAGGACGACGTTTGGCTTCATGATGTTGAGGTCCGAGGAGTTTGCAAGCATCAGGGCAAACAAGACCTGAAAGCTCGTCGCAGTTTTGGTGGAATGAGCATCGCTGCCCAGTGTAATAGTACTCCCCGACTGTAGATGGCGGAGAATTGTATGTGTACACCTGTCTGTGAGTACGCCTCCTAGGGTAAGCGGAAGTTTGTCGAACCCGCAAAAAGTTAGCCGAAGGCAGCCGAACCCCAGAGAGTTCACCGAACCCCAAACAGGGTTCTGCGAACGGGTTCTAACCCCCCGAGGAGTTCTACAAACCCCACAAAGGTTCCGCAAACCCCACCAAAGTTCCGCGAACACCCGGCAACGTTCTGCGAACGCAGGTGGTAGGGTTCTGAGGTGAACCCCCAGTGATGTGTACACATATGTCTTGCCCTGAGTAGACCCTCAACCCACGGCACCGCGAGCGTGCTTTCTGGCAGGAGGGTCTGTCACATAAACGATCCTTCTGGCGGCGATGATCTTGAAGCACGACGCGCCGCTGACCACATGCTGCCACGAATTGAGAGCAAAGCTCTGTCTGGTGGCGAGGATGGCAATCGGTGACAATCACGATCTTGAAGCTTTCTAGATTGTTTCTAGAGTATGGCCCTGTCATGCAGCTCTCAGACCAATGTTCGTGGTCTGGAACAGGTATGGAACGAGCATGGATTGCGGAATGGAATAAAGTTTATTGGCCAAGCTGATCAGGGTCTGCACAGGGGTATGGATCGAGGACCCTTACACGCCTGCCTACTGCATCAGAGGCGCACAGCATATAACCTGTTTGTGTTAAGACCCAGGTGGCGGACCTCAAGAGATGCTGTGATGCGTACAACGCGCGAACAATCTGCTGGACACCTTCAAGATGCCCTGAATTGTACTTCAGGCAGGGTGCATCTTCAGAGATGTGTTGAAACCTTACGCTTGCCGGGGCTCTCGTACCCTCGATGCACATTGCGGAAGGCTCAGCCGCGCAGTTGTACACACAAAGATGGGCTTTGGCAAAAGCCAAGGTGACTGAAATTGAACACGTCAACGGGCAGCATAGCTGCCCATGCCAAGTTTGGCAGCGTTGTCACACTGAAAATTAGAGGTTCTTGTTCCATCACGGTGACTCATGTGCGGCTTTGAGCAGTATTGAGCGACTGGTGCTGGTCAACACAGGGTTGCAAAGCCAGCTCTGCTGCTTCGGTGCTTGACAAAGCCTTGCGTAGCCCTGCTCAGCAAGCATGATTTGCGCAGTCATGTGGAACCAACCCGCTGCTTTGAGCTCAGAACTGTCCATGTGCTAGAGCATAAGAGGAATTACCATCTAGAAAGGCAATTAAGTTTCCCTTCTGGGGCCTATACCTCAGGGCACTATCAACTGAGCACATTTGCAGGCTGGGAACCGCTTGCGACACCACATGAAACCCGCGGATAATGCTCGGGTGGGCTTCAGCATAGTGATGTGGACGCTCCGTGAAAAGGATGTTCGTTTGCCATTGCACACTGCTTTGCTGCGCGTTTGCAAGGCTTTGAGTTTCAGCCTATACGTTCGAAGCTCAACCCTACTGAATGCTCTTTTCCTCACAGGAATGGTCTGACCTGGCAGCCTTTGAAAGTAACCAGGCCTGACCCATTCGACGACTTGAAGCCCAAAAAATCTCCTTTTGTGTATGCAGTTGTTCTAAGAGGCAAATTGACTCCACATCATGGTGCCGTCGTGCCCGTGAAATCTCGGAATATCTGCCGCACGCACAAGCTCCCGCCCTTCAGCTAACCTTGCCTGCATTATCCCTTGCACTGCATGGCGTGATGCCATCTTTCCACTTGAGCAAAGATGGCTGTATCCTGCAGCGCTTTCCAGCCGCTGCAGGAAACTATGGGGGCTGGCAGCTGCCGAGATTGTGAAATTGGAGAATTTCTGCTGCAGCGGCTTGCCTTCGGCTAACCTTGCCTCCATGATCTGTTGCACGATGCCCAAGCCCATGAGGCTCATGGGCACCCACTGGCTTTTGCAGCCAGCGTCCAAAACCATAGCGTTCCTGAGGAAAGGCAAAAAACAAAAAGGCACAATGAGGTGCATAACAGACACGGTCAGCCCCCTTCAGGTCAACCCTTTTCGCGCTGCCAAGTGCCCGGCATGCAGGGGATCCGCAGCACAAGGGGCCTTCACACAGGGCGAGGGATGCAAGTTGAAGCCATCCGCCAAGCTAGTGTATTAAAGTGCACTGTAGTGTACGGATACTTGTACCTACTACAGAAATGGCATACCAAAGAGAGAGAGAGAGAGGGGGAGAGAGAAGCTCAACTGAGGAGCAAGCAACTGCTGTCCTTCAACCTCAGGAAGGCTCTGTGGAAAGTGAGTGCTGAGGCAGACAAGGCTGTTGCATATAGAACAACAGCATGTGCCACACAGCACACTAGCAGAGCCATCTTCATATTATAGAAATCATTGCCTGCTACAGTTCATGGGGTGGACCACAAGCTTTGAAAATCGCAGCAGTTCAAGCAAGCATAAGTCAGCCTAAATGAGTTCCCCGCGTCGCCCGCATGTGCCAGAAGAGTCAACCCTAATGCTGCGTTGAGCCAAAAGGCAAAGTGGACAGCCTGCAAACATGAACCCTCAGACTGGACCCTGTTGTCTTGCTGGGAGTTTACTGGGATGCTCGTAAGCCAATTTGAGCAGCATGCCGCAGATGCAACATGCATACTACTTTTGAAACCGAGCCCATCCACGGGAAGGATGAGGTTTCTGTGCAAGACCGAGTCCTTCCTGATCACAGGGGGCTGGCAGTCAACCCTGTAAGGGTCTCGCCATCCTATACACCGCAGATGGCTGAGAATCTCGAGCAATGCCAGGGAGGGCAAGCAACATAGAATGTGGTTAAAAGCGGTGCATTTTTTCCTGAGCTCTTCAGTCATGCGCCAAAGAGGATAGAGCCGTCTGGTAGGCACCCACCTTGAAGGATGCCTGCCAAGAAAAGCGTGTTCAACAAGATAGGGTACGGTAAGTTAACCACCGACGCGTCAGGTGTAGCTTGTGAAGGCACCATCCTCCCGTAGGGTTTGGGCTCACCTCGAGATTGTTTGATGTGGCACTTATAGCTGAGCGCTTGTTGTTGTGCACGATGCAACCTCATATTCCGCGGCTACGCTTTAAAATGTGCAAGGGCTTCGGAACCCAGGAAAATCCCCAGAATCCCGGTGTTCCCCAAGCGCTGCGAATCGCTTAGCTCAGGGCAGGGGTTGATATTTACAGTGAAGGTGTAGAAGTTGCAAGACAGTAGTTACGCTAAGTAGATCCCCAGTGGAAAGGAAATACCCCTTGTGAGCTCACAAAATTGCAAAAGATGGATACCCAGTTCCCCACAGGAGTTCCCCAACCGAAGTCAAGTACTGAAGCCTTGGGTAGAGTAATCCAGGTAGTCGAAGTCGCGGTATACCCACTAGAGTTCCCCAGTCCGAAGGATAGGGTACTAAGGCTATGGGCACTACAGCAACCAGTTCAGCAGAGATCTTTTTACGCTGCCAAACTTGAGCCAAATAGTCCACCGCGTCCGCGGGTCAAGAGTTCTCCTACTTCAAAAGTAGAAACATGCAACAAACTAATTAGAACATGTCGAAACATGCTGAAACAAAAGCTCCCCAGTGCACTTCACTTTAGGTTACATTCCCCAGTGCAGCACGGAAATTCCCCAGTGGATTCTCCTGTCCTACGAGCCGGGCTGTACCAGTTCTGCTAACCTTGATTACTCCATCCCTGATTTCCGGGCTGGGTAAAAGGTAACCTACGCAAGACATCCGTAAAGGTGGCGCTAAACATAAAATAAACAAACAGGTTCCCACATGTGGTACTTACTCACTGGCTGGCCAAAGGGTTGAGGAGGAGCCTGGTGTCACAGCTAGCAATCATCTGGCGCGAACTCATCAGCACCCTGCCAGCTCAGGGAGCAGCTTGAGCTGAGCACTTTTGCATGCCTCATTGCCGAGTCTTACGCCACTCCCTCACAGTCAACGTCCAACGGAGAAACCATAGAGTTGGCATCGTTTTAGCTAATCCTGCAGAGCACTGTCTCATGACAAGTGTGCCCGGATGACCTTCTTCTGCCTGTGCAGCCGCCTCTCCTCCAAAAATGCGTTCATGCCAGCTACTTCACATGGTTTTCAGTCCAGCCACCACCAACCTGATTACAATGGCCGTGCCCAGTTTTAACAGGCCCCATGATTCATCTGAAGCTTCTACAGGAAGCTGTTCTTGCGCCAGGGCTGAGCAATTCAAGAGTTTAGCTGAGGGAAAATGCTGCCTCGTGCCTTGCTTAAGTTAAAGCTGTATGCCTCAATTCACCGCTGAAGCCATCTTGAACTCAGAACGCTAAGAAAGAGCTTGAACCCAGAATCTATCCACAGCATTTGCTCTTCCCTCAGCAGATCGAAGCTTTCCAAGAGATTTTTCGAGGCCCAGAAAATGGATCTATCTTGTGCTTGGCAG
>CAJNIZ010005150.1:5560-20009 GCA_905231905.1 Symbiodinium pilosum | reverse complement strand
GGCTTAGGGGTTTAGCTGTTTAGGGTTGGGTTTATCCTATACCCTAAGGGTCCAAGTACCTAATAATCATATACTCACCCAACACCTATATTAAAATTCCTATTACCCCAAACCTAAGTACCTAATTATCGGTTACTTGGACCCTCTGGGATAGATTTAAGGTTTAGGGGTTTAGGGTTTTGGGCTTTGGGTTCAGGGGTTTAGGGTTTTTGGCTTAGGGTTGGGTCTTAAGGATCCAAGTGCCCAAGAATTGAGTACTTGGGATTTGGGCTATAGGAATTTCTGTGTTGCTATTAAAAATCCTGCATGATCTTAGTATTATAGTGTTATAGTTCTCAAGGTATGAGGTACTTGGGGTCATGCAAGATTTTTAGTATCCACCGTAGTACAGGCTTGGGGTCTGTGGGGCACTTATGAAACCCTAAACCCTAAACCCTTAACCGCGTGGCGGGGAGGTTCGGAATTGCTGGTACCAGGCTCCCTTGAAAAACGGCTCAGGCTTTGGGAGGACCTCATGCCTTTGTCTGCCCTAGAGGGTGCAGGTACCCAAAAAACTAGGCTAAAGGTCCCAGATACAATTCAGATTATAGTCTTTGCTGCCTTAAACCCAAAACTTTGGCTACGTGACCATTAGGCCTAAACCCTAAACCCTAAGATGTAGTTTCCACTTTCTGTTGCATTATCCCAACATAACCCTTAAGGGTGTTGGTTAGATTACGTGGATCCCAGTGTTTGTGGATAATCCCAATCCCATATAATGGTGTATACCCTGAGCATGGCACCAAAGTCCAAGAAGTCCAGTACCTACGTGGTATGCGGGTTTAGGGTCTAGGGTTCAAGTACCCAAATCGTGGGGTTTTAGGCCCCAAATACCTTAATCTGAATGTATTTGGGACCTTGAAGCCTAATATTCTTGGGTACCTGGACCCTCTAGGATGTATTTAAACTTTAAGCCTACAAACGTTTTTCGGAATCCCTTAGGACCTAAGTGGCGGTTAAGGGTTTAGGGATGCTCCACAGGTACCAGGACCCTTTGGGAAGGGTGAGGCAGTGGCTTGTCAATCAACAGCGCTGCACGGTTCAGGGTTTAGGACTCTAAACCCTAAACTCTAAAACCTAAACCCTAAACCCTAAACCGGGTCGTAAGTTTTTGTGTGTGGCAAAGGTGGGGCTGAGGGTTTGCATCCTGCAAACTGACATGGAAGCCTCAAAGATGGCCGACCAAGGATGTTTGTCCTTCCAGAAATGCTGTAAGGGTTTAGGGTTTAGGGTTTCCATGTTAGTATCTATGGGGGAAGGTAACCCTAAAAACCTAATTACAAGCAAAGCTTTACAGCCGGCACCCAAAAGCCTGAAGCCCAATAAGCCTCAGAGATTCAGGTGTATGGCCTGCATTTGCTGCTTTCCTGCGCTTGAAAAGATTACCTTAAGGGTCCAAGAACCCAAATAATAGGGTTTTAGGGCCCCAATACCATTAATAGTATAGTATCTGGGCCCTAAAACCCTATTATTTGGGTCCTTGGACCCTTAGGGTTATGTATGCAAAGTACTCCCTTCACCAGTGAAACAAGGTGGAACCCCCACTCTCCCGGCTAATGCTGGGTTGCTGTTGAGGAACTGAACTTAAATTACCATGCTATGGGGACTATAGTAAATATAGAAATCTTCGCTCTTATCGTAAGTTAGTTTAAGTCCCTCAACAGCAACCCAGAATATTGACTACTCACTTCACCTGACGGCTTTAAACCCTGAGCCATGCTACACCCTAAGATCCGCAGGCCCTTAATTCCCAACACCTCAACAACCCGAAATCCTGAACCAAAGCCTCTAAGACCAAAGCCCCTTCATCCAAAAAGCGGCAAACCTTCTGCGCCTAAAGTCCCAAACCTTGACACCCAAGCCCGTAAGACCCCAAGGCCTAAAACCCCCGTAGCCCCTAATCCCATGAATCCCTAAACCCTAAATCCTAAATCGCTAATCCTTCAGCCTCTAAACCTGCATACCACAGGGGTTCAGGGACTTATAGTGAAAACTAGGATGGAGGATTAAGGGTTTAGGGAAGTATTAGATTATCAGGAACCCCTTTGAGCTTCAATTATGTAAGCCTAAGGGTCCAAGTACCCAATCATCACATACGTACCCAAAGCCTGTACTACAATTGTTGTTGCCTAAATCCCAGGTACCTACTTATTGGGTACTTGGACCCAAATCCCTGAATGACCCTTTGTTCCCCCATAGATCCCTGTATATCATATATCCTTAGATATCCCATTAAAGGGATCTACTTATTGTAGGTATCAAGCCCCCAAAGGGATCTACTTATTGTAGGTATCAGGCCCCCAAAACCTCTAAGCCCTAACTCTTGAACCCTGAACCCCAAACCCTAAACCCTAAGCCCTAAACCCCTAAACCTTAAACCCTAAACCCTAAACCCTAAACCCCCAAACCCTAAGCCCTAAACCGCCAAACCCTAAATCCTTAAACCCTAAACCCTAAGCCCTCAGCCCCTAAATCCCTAAACCCCTAAACCCCAAACCCTAAATCCCTAAGCCCCAAACCCCTAAACACTAAATCCCCTAAACCCTAAGCCCTAAACCCTAAACCCTGAATCCCTAAATCCCTAAACCCCAAATCCCTAAAACCCTAAATCCCTAAACCCTGAGCCGGGGAAGGCTGGACTCAGCCGACGGCGCAGCCAGGGCGCTCTCGGCACGCGAGACGGTGTAACACCGGACCTTTGGGTGCCCAAAATTAGGGTTTAGGGTTTAGGGGATTTGGGGTTTAGGGGTTGAGGGTTTAGGGGTTTAGGGCTGAGGGGTTTAGGGTCTAAGGTTTAGGGTTCAGGGTGGTACCCCTAAAGATTAGGTGCCGCAATATAATCTACAACCAGAAGGGGCCCATAGTTCTAAGAACAACCCCTTTGGGTTCAGGGCTTAATTTATGGTTTCAGAATTTAGGCTTGTGACCGGCGCACCATGTAACGACTGAGGGCACTGCCAGGGAATTTATTAGCGATTATTTAGTGATTCGTTTTGTGATTGGAATTGTGATTTCTTCGTGATCTTTTTGAGAACGGGCTGTTGGGAGCTGTTTGGGCTTGAGGAGAAGTAGCGGAAAAAATGCGATTTCTTTGTGATTTCTTTGAGAGCGGGTCTGTTTGGGTTTGTTGGGGCTTGAGGAAAATTAGTGGAAAATTAGCGGACCCTCAGTGGATGGTGAATGTTGTAGATGGCGTCGTAGAGGTGCTGGACTCCCCCAGTCCCAACACGACCCGCGGCCCCAGCTCCCACGCCCGGCCCCGCGCCCCGCCCCTCCCAAGCCGGCTCTCCCCGCTTCTCCCAGCCCCTGACCCTCCAGCCCGCTAATGTTCCGCTAAAGTTCCGCTAAGTTTCCGCTAATGTTCCATTAATTTTCCGCGAAGTTTCTGCTAATTTTCCGCTAGTTTTCCGCTGATTTTCCGCCAATTTTCCGCGAATTTCCACTAATTATCCGCTAATTTTCTGCCAGTTCCTGAGAACTAGCAGAAAACTACCGGAAAATTAGCGGACAACTAGTGGAACATTAGTGGAAAATTAGCGGAAAATCAGCGGAAACTTAGCGGAAAATTAGTGGAAACTTAGCGGAAAATTAGCAAAACAATTAGCGGAACATTGAAGGCTGGAAGGGCTGGGGAAGGGCGGGCGGCTGGCTGGGCGCCGCCCACCCATCCCCAGCCCCTCCCGCCTCGACTCTTATCAGACTCATAGACAACTTCCAAATGGGCGCGCCTAGTTTCAGAAACGTTCATTTTGTCCTCAAATGTTCTTCAATTTTTCTTCAAATCTCCTTAAAGTCCTCAAATTTTCCACAATTTTCCTCAAACTTTCTTCAAACTTTCTTCAAATTGTCTTCAAATGTTCCTCAATTTTTTCTACAATTTCTTCAAATTTTCTCAAATTTTCCTCAATGGTTTCTCATTTTTCTCCCCGTTCACAAACCATTTCCGCAAATACATCGCTAAGATTTCAAATAGTTATTTCCTTGTTTCCAATGTTTACATGCCAATGCCGGTCTCAAATTTGGGCTTGATTTAGGGCTTTGGGGTGTAGGGCTGGGGCTCAGGGCTTTAGGGTCGTAGGGGTTCCTTTCAAAGGTTCAAATGTAAGCATGGCTTAATTAAGGCGAGGACTGGGAGTTTTGGTGTTTAGGGTTCAGCGAAGTTCACAGGTCCTTCATTCTGTTGAGGCTTGAGTTTCCTCATACAGATACATTTGAGGGCGCTGAACACGGATGTTGTTGCCTTGTCCATAACGACCAAGTTGCTGATCCACTTGTCAAGCTTGTGGGGTTAGGGTTTACCGGTTCCGGCTTAATTTCCGAAGGCTACGGTCATGCTCAGAGGTTCGTTTCAGGGCTTGGTTCGTCCCTGAGCAACCTGTCAGTCAAGTTCAGCAGATCCCTATTTTCAAGCAGCCTTTCTTACATGCAAGCCACAGTAGTGACCTCTTTTTTCCGGGGGGGATCCTACGGTGGATACTAAAATTCCTGCATGACCCTAAGTACCTGAAACCTTGGGAATAATTGTACTAAAGTATACTAAGGTCATGCAGGATTTTTAGTATCAACGGTATTTTGGCGGGGCTTTATGGTATCAACTGTAGCTCTCTGAAGAAGTGTATGGTCGTCAGTGCTTTGACACTGCGATTGACTGGGAGCCTTGTCTTGAATCCTTTGACAGCTCCTACACCTTGTGAGGCTTGCTCCCAGAGCCCACAATAGCTTATTGGTGTTTAATAGGGAGTAGGGGAATAGAATCCCTATGTCATCCCCATATACTATAGTCCTTTATCCCCTTCTAAGAACAGTAAGATGATTCTCATACAGCTTGGATGTACACACTTATCCCTACTGGGAGTTGCAATTTGCCTCGAGACCCTCAAGCTAGATGAGTTACGCTACAGCCAACCTAGGTATACCTACGCCCTTGCATGCAACAAGCCCAATGTATATACCATGTAAGAGAAATCGTTTATAGATTTGGCTTTGTGATTGCAAGAGGTTTTCCCTTATTCGGGACCTTTTCTTGAACAAGGAGCCCCCTTGTTATGGTTTGGGCGTTTTTGCTATGACAGGTAAAATTAAGATTATGATCATGAGTGGGAAAACTCGTAGTGTTGGGACTGATAGGTACACTCATCGTGAGAGTATACCTACGGTAACGTAAACCCTTTCAAAAGGTAAAGATACCAAGTATTAGATCAACAACTTGTTTTATAGGTACATCGGACTCCAGATACCCTAAACCCAAATCCCTTAAACCCTGAAACCTGTTGAGGTTAGCCTGAACCCTAAACCCTAAACCCTAAACCCTACTTGGCCCTAAACCCTACCTGTAACTAGCGGGCCCAACCCTGCACAGGACTTGGCCAATCTACTTCCACAGGCTCCCGACTTCCTCACCGCGATGCAGGACTGCCATTCGGGAAAATTGGCGAATAAAGCCCTAAGGGTCCAAGGACTCAAATAATAGGGTTTTAGGGCCCAAATACCATTAACAGTATAGTATGTGGGCCCTAAAACCCTATTATTTGGGTCCTTGGACCCTTAGGGAAGGCTTCTTGAGGGGACGCAAAAACCCTAAACCCAGAAAAACCAGGAGGGCAAGTATGGGAGGGCAGTAGTGGGACCATAGCGGGGCAGGTGGAATTTGGTAATGGTACCACAAATCCTGCATAACCCTCAGTACCTCCTACCTTGGGAATTATAGTGTTATAGTAAAAAAGGTCATGCAAGACTTTCAGTATCCTAAGAACCTCATACCTTGGGAGTTATAGAGTTACAGTAAAGTAAGGTCATGCAACACTTTCAGTATCAACAGCAATACAGGGTTTGGGGAAGTAAGGTGATGAGTAGGTCAGGGAATGAATGAATGTCTTCATGTAAGACCCTAAGCCCTGTTTAGGGCTTAGGGTTTAAGGACACTAAGCCCTAAACCCTAAGCCCTAAACCCTCAAACCTAAATCCCTAAACCTTTTTAGGGTTGTAATCCCCAAGCCCAAAGGCCCAAACCCTAATCCCTTTACCCTAAACCCTGAGCCCTTAACCTGAAGCCCTATAAACCCTAACCTCTAAGTCCAAAACCCTAAACCCCTAACTCATCCTAACTCCCAATCCCGAATCATTTGTAGATAAGTCTTTGTTGTTCAGGCCGCAAGCTCCCCTTTTCGCTCTCCACTTGGTGTCTTGGATCTGGGATCTGTGGGGTTTAGATTTCAGGGTGTAGGTTTTTTAGGGTTTAGGGCTGAGGATTTAGGGTTAAGGGGTGTAGGGTGTGGGGTTTAGGTTTCGGGGTTCGGGGTTCAGTGTTTGAGAGTTTAGGGTGTGCCTTCTTCGCGCTTTAGGGGTTGGCTCAAGAGGTTTGGGTAGCACAAGAATATGATCGAGTTATACAAGAGTCTGCATTGACATCGGTATGAAGTTCCACTTTGGGTCCCAACTGGCCCCTACAACATCGATATGCCGTCCGACCTCGGGTCCCATCTGAACCCTGAAACCTAAACCCTAAACTGGGTTTAGGGTTTAGTGTTTAGTGTTTAGGGTTTAGGGTGGGCACGGGCTGGGGGTTCAGGATTAGCTTTAGGGATGGGCTGCTTACTGATGATGGTCCTGAACCCTAAACTCTAAACCCTCAGTCCTAAACCATAAACCCTGAACCCTAAACCGAAACCCTAAGATGGTCACACAAAGGTTCAGAGAAGTCCAGGTCATAGGCTACCTAGCCCCTCCAATGTGGTACCTTTTGGGTAGTCCTAACGAGAATCCTAACCAAAAAACCATACCAAACCCCAAAAGGAACTAAATTGGAGGGTCCAGGTAGGGTTTGGGGTGTAGGGCTCTGAGATGACTGCAATACAATGCCACAGGAATGTTTACGTTAAGGTCAGGGTTTAGGGCGTTTGGGATTTAGGGTCTAGCCCTAAACCCTAAACCCTAAACCCCTAAACCCTAAACCCTAAACCCTCCCTAGTGTAACAGCCTTATAAAATCGGTTTGCAGCCTAAGGGGCAAGCCCTTTCTTGCACGCTTCAACCCATACGAGTCTGTAAGCAAAGGACTGAATCCTTAACCATCCAGCCTGGATTCGAGAGGTTTGAGGTTTAGGGTTTAGGGTTTAGGGTTTAGGGATCCTCCAAGTTCTATACCCCGTTTCCCAAACTCCGAATCAATTCCCAACTCAAAGTTTGAAGAATCTTTGACACCACCAAAGATAGAAGAACTAAGACCCTAAACACTAAATGGGGATTGTCCTAAATTACTGTCAATACGGGGTCCTATATTTGGGTTCCTATTACAATACGGGGCCCTATATAAGTTTCCCCCATCTTGAGAACAGTAATTTAGGGAAACTTACAAATCCTGTCGCCTCGCTTTTTGGGGTTCAGAGCCGGATTTAGTGTTTAGGATTTAGGGTTTAAAGCGCACCTAGTTGCGGAATGACACTTATATAAGCTCCATAATTACACGTTCTAGGTCTATCGTTACCAGGCCTAGCCTTATTGTGACAAACCGTCTAACCGTTTAGGGTTGAGGGTTTAGGGGGTAGGGATCCTCCTTCGGAAGTTGGAAGCCAGAAGCACCAAAAGATTCAGCTCGACCTGGACTAGGTCAGTCCCCCCTATAGTAATGGCTCCTTAACCCAGAGGGTCCACACATACAACTATTAGTGAATTGGGACCCATAATTCCTTCTATGGTATGGTATTTTGGGGCCTAATTCCATAGTAGTTGTATATGTGGACCCTCTGGGTAACATGCAGTTAATAGGGCCTTGATATACCTTTACTTACAATAGTCTCCTGTGGTACCCATTACTGGGTGGGGGATCGACCCCATACCTAGGATAGCCTGCATACCTAAGAAAGATGGGCGTTGTGCCTAGGATTTGGTTTCCTAAACCGTAAGCCCTAAGCCCCACCTTTTTTTGTTCAATGGTCTAGGTTACTTTAGGTAACTTCTAAATCCTAAGCCCTTCGGGCATAGCGCCGACCCCAAAGCTCCAAATAAAACAAATGTACCTAGAGTAACCTAGAATTTTGAAAAGGGTATTTCGATATTTCGTACATAGCCGATTTTGTTAGGTTTAGGGTTACTCTAGGTTGGTACTGCTAATAGACTTTAAGGCGCAATGTAGGTCTTTTAAAGCTTAGAGTCCCAGGGTAAGAAGGGACCCCCGGCAATTTGTTGAAATCCCCATATTCAGCCTAACCCCTAAACCCTAACCCCCTAAGCCCTATTCAGCCACCTTGTAGTAGACATAGCCCCGGTCGTTCCAGATAGGGTTCAAACTCGGACCTTCCTGGGGAGATTTAGGACAGGATCTGATGGTATCCCAACAATGAGTCCAGGATCATCATGGCAGTTCCGATCGCTTGGCCCTACAGGGCCGTTTCGGATCCTCTGCCAGTTTGGGGTTTGAAATTAGGGTTTAGGGTTTAAGTTTAGGGCAAAGAGGATTAGGCTATACGGTTGATGGGTTTAGCCTAAACCCAAAACCCCATAAACTCTAAGACGGGTTTCAGGGCTTCGGGGTTCTGAAGCTTAGTGCTTCGAGTAGTTGATTCACTCGGGGATATACGTGGGATAATTTAGGCGTGACCTTGTCATAGCCTTACACGGCTTGCTTATAACTTACCCTAAGGGTCCAAGTACCCAATAATTAGGTACTTGGGTTTTGGGTCATAGTAGTTTTAGTATAGGTTCTGGGTGTATGTGATTATTAGGTACTTGGACCCTTAGGGTTATAACCCACCTTTGTTATGGGGTGTCCCAAAATTACATAGGGGTACCATCTCGGGTGTCCCAGTGGGGTTCGGCGCAGTTTCGATTATGTGTGAAATGCTTCGGTGCGGTGCGGTGATAAATGATATTTTCCGGTTCATTGCGACGCGCTTATTACTTTCATACATGTACCAGTCAGTTCGATGCGGCTCGCTCATTTACCCTGATCCCTCAGCCCCAAACCTGTTTTACAACTCTTGCCATGATAGGCAAGGAGGATATTGAGTACTAGAGATTATATTATGGGGAGTTTGTATTGGGGTCCACTTCTTTGTGAAATTTGTGAAAACTACATACCAAATAGTAAGAGGTGTTTCCAGACTCGGGTCCCTGGCTCTTAAGCTACTGCTCTGAGACTATGTTTCGTGGATGCGGGTCTTGAGCAGGGTACAAAGAACCGGTGGGGCTTGGAAGGGAGACTGAGTTCAGTAGATAACCCTAAGGGTCCAAGGACCCAAATTATAGGGTTTGAGGGCCCAAATACTACTACTATTACATTCATGGTATTTGGGCCCTGAAACACTACTATTTGGGTCCTTGGACCCTTTAGATAAAACAATGTCAAAGATGGATTGTTTTGTGGTACAGTTTGCAGCACGGCCCTGAATTTGTTTGGTTTACCTTAGGCAAGCCACCATTTGTTAAACTATCGATGTGCATGCAATCGTTTGGGTGAGTCGTGACGGAGGTTTCTTTGTGGTACAGGAGGAGGAGGAAGAAGAAGAAGTAGAAGAAGAACAGGCATAGCAGACCTTCATCGGACGCATGTTTTTGTGTTGTTTTGTCATTCCTTTGTATCTAAAGTCACCACCGAGCTTGTTTCCGCATTCTGCCAGCAAACGTGTGCCCCGAGGGTTCCATGCAAACGTGTGCCACAAGGGAGCCATGTACCTATGCAGCATATACTACTCTTTCGAAACGTCTGTTTAGAAGGGGTCCTGAATTGGGCGCAGACATTTACCATGCAGCCCCCAATCCAGATCCACGTCAGACCAGCCAACTTCCCCCGAAGATTGCCTCAGTACCTCCTGGAACGACGCCGAGAACCCCAACTTTGCATACACAGGAGAGACCATGTAAATCCCGCCGAGCCTCTGAAGACAAACTCTACTTGGAGATCACGTGAGAAACAAGGTCACTTTTTCAAAGCCCAGAACTAAGCCAAGTAGACGAGTGGGCTTGCAGGGCCCAAAGTTGAGTTTGCAAGTACAGGTACGAGCAGCATGCACTCTCCCATGGGCATCTGCAGTCCCCCTTAAGTAAATAGAATATGTCTTTGGGTATATTATAGTAAGATCCCTATATGCCCCATATTCTATCTACCTAAGGGGGACATCTCAATGCACACCCCGAAACCCTAAACCCCTAAACCCTCCACCCTAAACCCTTAAACCTTAAACCGTACACCCTAAACCCTAAACCCCTAACCCCTAAACCCTCAACCCTCAACCCCCAACCCCTAAACCCAACCGCAAAGTCCAAGGATCCTGTGGGATCTGCTTTCCATGGCTCTGCTGCTGGGCTTGAGATCTCAAAGTTGTTATAGGGGTTATGAAGGGGGATACTAGGAGTTTAGACAGCTTATATAGGTGTAGGGCATATCTGGCAATTAGTTGTTGGGGCAATGGTGTGTCTAAAGAAGCCTACCTAAACCCTAAACCCTACAACCTGAACCCTAAACCCGCCCCTTTGAACCCATGACAAACTGAAATGGAGCTGAGGTAGGGTTGCCTTCTATGGCCATTTCCCTGTTTTGTGAGGCCAGCCATGTACAGCTTTGCGAGCCCAAAGCCCTACCTGGACCCTGGGTGTCCTACCTTGTTCTTGGAGTATGCCTTACAAGATTCTAGGACATAGCTCAATAAAAGGAAGGACATCCAGGATCGACTTTAACGCCCGCCGTAGGTACGGTGTATGGACGTAGATCCCTTTTGAACTCGATATGCTCCATTCACAATCCTCCATTTTTGTTTCTTTCATAGGCTTGGAGCCCCAGGGAACGTCTCAAAAACCCTAAACCCCAAACCCCAAACCCTAAACCCTAAATCCTAAACCCTAAGCCCCAACCCTAAACCCTAAACACTAAACCCTAAACCCAAAACCACACCTATTTTTTATCCCACCACCTCGCTCTCACGCGCCACTAAGTGTGCCAAGGTTTTCAGGGTTGTGCCGCTAAGGTCGTACCCCTACTGTTAGGGGTTTAGGGTTTTAGGGTTTCGGGTGTTGATACTAGAAACCCTGCATGACCCCACTATATTGTAGTATCATAGTTTCCAAGGAATTTGGTACCCAGTGTCATGCTGGCCCTTTTGTATCCACCGGAGGGGGGGGGATTCCGGATACTGTTCAAAATCTGGCCTTTATGCTAATAAGATAGAATCCTTTGGGGCTTATGTACCAGGATGATAAATTCAAGGGCACAAGCTTCAGGTGAAAGCCGTGAAAGTGCATTCCTAAAACCACGATCCCCCCGAAGCCCTAGACTCTAGACCGGACCTTAAACTAAACTGGGTGATTGTTGGACTTGCATGGAAAACCCAGATTGGAAGACAGATGTTGAAACCATATCCCAACAAATCCTCAAGAATCCCCAAACCCAAACCCCAAAACCCGAATCCCAAGCCAAGGGGTTTAGGATTCAGGGTTTGTAGTACATCCGTGAGGCTGGTACCAAACACCTTCAAGACTAGCTAGGTTTAGGGTTTGAGGCTTGGGGATTAGGGTTTCGGGTTCAGGGTTTCGGGTTCAGGGGGTAGGGTTCAGGGTTTAGGGTTTAGGGCTTTGGGATTAGGGCTTAGGGCTTAGGGCTTAGGGTTTAGGGTCACAACGCAAGTTATAGCCAATATGCTGAAGTAAAACGTTTGGTGTTGTAGGATAGGGGCTAGGGTTGAGGGTTTGGGGTAGGTATGCCATTGGGCGCACGTACGCAGTAAGCCCAGGAAACCACAAATATGTCTGGAATGTCCGAAGCCGTATTTGCCAAACATGTCGAGCTACTGGAATGGTTGGGGTCTGAGGTTCGAAGCCTAAGCCTAAGGGCTTAAAGTAACCGGATACTCCCGGATCCCCATACATTTTTTTTTTGCTTCGGGCCCTAAAGTCTGGAGTCTGTAAATACTACCTCTTTGGACTTCCTATTTTTTTTGAGGAGAAAACACATCATGTGCAAAAATAGTTTAAGACTGCGTGCTTATTCCAGGAGGCTTCTGCCCTCCGACGTACCCCCTGAACTTACAGCTTTCCTGGACACTTTTCTCCCCAATGCGGAAGGAAGCTTGAGCAACCTGAACGGGATGTAGGGTTAAATTCTAAAACCTAGACCCTGGGGTTTATAATAGATTTACCATTGCCGGGGCTTCTTGTCTTTCTCTGAGATCTCTATGCTTTAGCCAAGCCCTAACACCAAAATTATGCTGGGGTTTAGGGTTCAGAGTTTGGGGTACCAAAACCCCTAAGAGGAACTAAACTGGAGTACATGCGAAGGTTGATCAAAGACATTGTGGCGCTTCCTTTGCTGCTGGCCATTTCAGCGACTTGCTCTTCACCGGAGATCCAAGTTAGGGTTTAAGGTTTTAGGGTTGAGGGCCTAAACCCTAGACCCTAGGCCTTAGACTTCGCGGCCTCATGTGAGTAGTATTTTATTTGGGGACTATGGTACCCAATAAAGAGTAAGATTATATCCTCCTTTTGGGGTATAGTATTTTATATAAGGAATGTAATCTTACTGGGTTCAATCACAAAACAAACACTACTCATGTAGGAATCATTTAAGCGACTTGGAGTCGCAGGGATAGCACAGTTACAAAGCATCAACTTGGACGGTTCAGACCCTAAAACCCTCAACCCTGGGTTTGGGGTTTTAGGGCTTCGGAATGAATACCTACAAAGCATATACTTGGGCCCTAACATAGGAAGCCATCTGGCTGCTAGGTGTCCTCTACAGTTCGACCTTCGCGATCACAGCAAATCCTGTTAAACCTGCCCCTAAACCTTAACCCCTGTAACTAGTTCTATACCCAGTTACTTGTCCTTTCTCCAGGGGCTGTCCAGGGGAGGGGCAGGGATAACTATGGGGTATACATGAGCTATAGTCTAAACTCCATTAAGGGGGGTATATGAGCTACGACCTGAAGTTCCGTCAAGAGAACCAAGGCTACGGGCCGCAGTATTTTATCATCGGGAGCAGCTGTTCTAAGGGAAGCGAGAAGGGGCCGGAAACAAGCGAGATCCGGATATGTCCTGAGGGAAGAATAAAAGCACTGTAGCACAATGACATTTAAGCGAGATCCCCCTAAATTCAAATTATGAGTATCTTTTAAGTAAGCGAGATCAGGCACCGGAATAAGGAAATAGCGCTCCCTGCCCAAACAACAACTTTAGTCCGCGGCTCATTTAGGGGATTATATAGGGGACTACTATAGACTATAGGGGGGGATACTAGGAGTTTAGACTACAGCTCAAATAAGGTATTCCACCCGCTTGATCTGTCGTAGATGTTCAGTAGCTTGTATCTGGGCCGGCCATCCTGGGCAAGGCTGTTTTACCCTAGGTGGGTGGTGTCCGCCTGATCGGACGCTCTCTTTCCCCTGCTTATAGCTTGTTGCAAGGAGGGCCCTTTTCAGTTCGACGTCCAATCCCAGGCTACATGTTTGTGACGCTTTGGTTTGGTAAACTGGACTCCCAAGGCAGGCACCTTAATCCCCGAAACCCTGGACGGGGCAGAATCGTGGGCAGAATAGACCAGCTTTAGTAATCCCCTCCCTCTAACATTAACACCTCATCCCACCCCCCTACTATTAGATATTCCTTATACAAGATAAAATACCAGAATGGGAGTGTTTGATATTAGCAGGGGTGGGAGTTCTAATCGTAGGGGAGGAGCGGGCTACTGTAATAACAACCTCAGGGTTTAGGGTTTAAGGTCTCCAAATTGTGGAAAATCGTCTCAAGGTAGTCTTATTTCAGGCTGTAGGCGAGCCTCGAGCATGACCAGGGTTTAGGGTTTAATCCCTTTACTTACCGAACGTGTTTTAGTCTACTTGCCTAGGCCTGAAGTCCGATTTTCGTTGCAAGGTGCAGATGGAGGATCTCTTCATGTCTTGGAGGCTACTTGAGAGACATTAAATTTTGAGTTTGACGTTTTGGGGGTTTAGGCTTTCGTGTAGTTAAGGGGTTGTGGATGGATGCGGGTGTTGAAGGGGTTGCTGGGGTACAAGTATGTAGCATAACATGCCCGGACGCTTTGGGGAAGGCATGGAGTGCCAGAATGTGGGTCGTGGCGGTGTCACGATCACAAGGATGAGTCCGACATGCGAGCAGTTGCGAGCACTGTTTGTGCTAAAAACCTGCATGACTCTGTATCTCTGCATGGGGACCCGTCAACACGGCAGAGTATCCTTGTAATCAACCGTAGATTCCACCCGGCAACTTGTGAGCCATTGGGGTGTGATAGGATTGAGTGAACCAGTAGTTCTGGTATCGATGCTAGAAATGTTTCTGCTCCGAACGACTGGACGAGAGCTTCCATGGCGCCGCGTGTAGACACTTCTGAAGTCACATGGGCTATAGTCTAAACTCCTTACAAAGGGGGGGGGTGCCTATATGGGGTTTAGACTGTGGCTCACATGAGT
>CAJNIZ010005149.1:0-11322 GCA_905231905.1 Symbiodinium pilosum | reverse complement strand
GATTCGAAGCACGATGCATCCGAAACTCCATCCACCAGACAAAACCCATCTGCCGAATGTGCGCAAACCCTGGGAACGATACCCTAAACCCTAAACCCCCAAACCCTAAACCCTAAACCCCTAAACAGCAACCCAGGATTTGTTACACACAGGACCCGGACTTGATGAGGGCCGCGTGAGGCACCGGAAGCTGAGTTTCCGATATGGAGGGTTTAGGGTTTAGGGTTTAGGGTAGGATATATAGGGGATATATTGGGGATATATTGGGATAATGGAAAATAACATGGAAACTAATATATTATAGGGCTTAGGGTTCAGGATGTAGGGTTTCTGTAGGAATAATGCAAAAGAAAATGGAGACTACCATAGTAGATTGGAGTTATATTGGATTTCGGGTTGAGGGTCTAGGGGTTAAGGGCTTAGGGTTTAGGGCTTAGGGGTTTAGGGTTGAGGGTTTAGTGCTTAGGGGTTTAGTGTTTAGTCGTTTAGGGCTTAGGGGTTTAGGGTTCCCGGTCGAAGATTTCGGGTTTAGGGTATAGAGTCTAGTGTTTAGGGTTCAGCAACCACTAGGAAGAATCACATGGACCAGAAAGTGGCAGGAGAACTAGAGTTTGGAGTTATACAGGGATTTAAGGAAGTTCAAGCTAATTTGCTAAGTTACCATAACAAGGAGACCATATTATTCAACATATACCCCAAGTACAGCAATTAAAACCCGTAGAATATAGTCCCGAAGAGTGTTGTAGTGCTATTTTTCCATCTCTTTAGTCTCTACACAGAGCACCAAACAGCAACCAAGGAGAACCTAGTATGGATATGTAGCAGATCACAAGGCTTCCTTAGGGTTTAGGGTTTAGGGGTTTAGGGTTTAGGGGTTAGGGGTTTAGAGTTTAGGGTTTGAGTCTCTTAACAAACCCTCAATTCTTAACCTTAGCATAGGGGTCCCTAAGCCCTTAGACCCTAAGCAGCAGATTTCCTTATGATAACGAAGTCCCAGGGCCCCAAACAAGCCCCAAAGCCTAAACCCTAATAACCCCAGGAAGGGCAAGAAGATGCTCCACCCGGAAGCCTTCCGCAGCATGTACCTGAATCATGGCCGCCAACTTTCGTCAATAGATCCATGGTGGCGGCTGGAAGCCTTTGGGTTTAGGGGTTTTGGGGTTTAGGGTTTTTGGGGTTTAGGGTTCATGGGTTTAGGGTTTAGGGGTTCAGAATTTGTGAGTTTAGGGTTCGGGTTTGTAAGTAGGGTTTGCGATTTTGGGGTTTGGGGCTTAGCTTGTGTCTTGGAGAGTGTTATTCCACCCAGCCAACCACCATGCAATGGGTCTCAGCATGCGGCTATAGTCCCCCTTGAGTAGATAGAATATGGGGTAAATGGGGATCTTATTATAACAGTTCCCAAAGCCACATTCTATCTACTTAAGGGGGACTATAACCCCAATACATACCTATTATAACATAGTAGTTTCCATTTTCTTTTCCGTTATCCCTATATAACCCAATAATGTACCCATATTCTATCTATTAGGGGGGACTTTAGGACGGTGCGGATTCTGGCGAGAGAAGCAGGAAGGTCTACTTTGGAGAGAACGGTCCTCCCATATTGGTTTCTTGGTGGGACTTTACTACAAGTTTACAGCTTTTCCACTTTTGTGGTTCCTCCTTTTGATATTCAGGCGAGCTGAAATTAAACATTTCCTGAGAGATTAAAGAGCAACCAAGGTTTCTGAACAGGTCGGTCCTTTGTCGTCAGGAGATCCTGCTGCTCACAAATCTGCAGCTGGCAGGTCTGCGGACACTTTTAAAACCTTTCCCGTTAACATCTCACCTATACAGTCTGTAAAAATGTAATCTACGGAGTCTGTAAATACGTAATTTTCTCGTCCCGGGCTTTGAGACCCTGGTGTCTCGCGCTCGCAGTTTCACTCTTTCGGCCAATGTGAATGGCCAAGAAGGTTTTGAAAAGCATCATGAACCCCCGCAACTTCATTGAGGCATCGGGAAGATTTAGAGCGGAATTTCTAGGGAATTCCGTCGTGGGGCAAAATGTTTGGGCAGGGGTTCATGTCACAATCTCAGGAGGCAGTGGGCCAGGAGATTCTTGAAATTGGATCTCTTAACCCGTCCACTTGCAGATGGGAAAAAGAGGCTTGCCGCACGGCCGCGGTTTAGGGTGTAGGGTTTAGGGTTAGGCTTTATAGAGTTTAGGGAGAACCATTCGTCTCAACACAGGCAGCACTGATTGCCGACAACTGTGATACCCTAGGCCAAACCCCTAAGCCCTAAACCCTAATCATCCCTAAACCCTAAACCCTCGTTTGCAATCTCCTATCCGTGGGCCCTTACCAAGATTCAGGGCTCCTAAGTCCTAAGCCCGAATCTCCCAAACCCAAAACCCCAAAACCCAAACCCACAAACCCGAGACGCTAAACCCTAAACCCCTATAAACCCTAAACCCGAAATAGTAGTTTCAATTTTATTCTTCCTTATCCCAATATAACCCTTATATAACCTCAGTATAACCCTGAATATAGATCCGACCTTAGACCATTGCATCCTAGACCTTGCAAAGGGGCATGGCCGAGATCCGTCTCAATGGTGCGGCCGAGGTTTTAGGGCTCTGGGTTTAGGTTTAGGGATTAGGTTTTAGGGAGTCAGTTCAGGTTTTCCCCTAGACTCCAAGAACTGAACCCTCAACACTCCAATCTTCAGAAACACCTCCGGGCGTCTATATGAGGTGTCCGGGAAATAGGAATCTGCTGTGGTCTTGGAGCTGACATGATGCTGCACTTTCCTGTGTCCAAGGATTCAGAGGCCCATGAACCCTCAAGGCGGAAAGGGACTACGCTTTTACTCCACACCTGAGACTGTCGAAAGCCTGTGCTTGCATGGCGTGCTCTGCACAACTGATTAGCTACAACTGATTAGCATGCGCAAACTCTCTCTCTGGCTCAGCCATCACGGCTGCAAGCATTAGCACTCACCTGCACAAGGGTGCTCCAACACTCCTCCTTAGCTAACGCTTTCAGCGGCAAGCTACACTGCATCGGTGAGTTTCCCCATGGAAGCACAAGGTTCATTTCCTAGGGGACTTCAGTCGTATGCTTCTGCACAACTGGAACGCAAAGCAACAGCATTACACCTTAGGAACATCCTTCCACAAGTGCAAGAACTGGGAGATAGAAAGCTTGGTGAACACGTCGGTCCACCTCAAATGGCACCTTCGCTGGAGACCCTTCTCCCTCCAGAGAACACAACACAAACTTGAGCTGTCTCAAAGTTGGAAGATTGCTTCGCTCCGAAGAAGGATCAGACACTGGGGCAAGTCTGGCAATCAAAGCCTCCTTAAGGCCACTTGTAAGATAACCTTGACTTCTCAAAGCTGCTTTGAGCTCTTCGCAAGACAACAACTTCAGGACATCCTTCACAACACGAGACCTTTCTTGAAGATCTTCCAGGCCTCCAGAAACAGAGCTCTGCGCGCCTGGAGATGGCAACACATCTTCCTCAACAGGAGCTCGTCGTCGCGGTGGAGTGACATCACTCTGAGCAGCAGCATCTTGAAAAGGCCTTCTCGATAAAGGAGATGCAGACCGTGACTCTACCTGTCTCCTACGAAGCTGAGAGACTGAAGATGAAGCAGATAACGAAGCTGGCCTAAGACTCGAGGACCCTTCAGAAACAAGACTCATTCCCGCTTGCGACGCCACCTCTCTCTTAGCAGCAGCCGAGGCCAGGTCTGACACACGCCTCATCTTTTGGGCCCTCTTTGAGCCCTTAAGGGCCCTTTTCACTGCCCTGTATCCAGCCTTTCGGGCCTCCCAAATGCCAATCGCTGCCACACATGTCAGTAAAAGCAGGAACGCCAACTCTTCCCAGCCTGTCGCTGCCAAGGGCTCCTTCTTCTAGTTCCAGTCACAGGCACCAACAACGCTGAAAGAACCACCACCACAGACAAAAGCTTGTCCTTGAAGGCATTCAGCATCTCTGTCAAGCGATCTCCAACAAATCCCCACAAGGTCAGCAGTCTCCAAAGTCTCACCTTTGGCTGAAGCTTAGTTGCAAGGTCCGCCAGTTGCAGGTCGCCTGGAGTGTGACGTATAGTTAGCCGCCCCTCACTCACTGACTCCCTGATATAGGAAGCTCTGATCTTCAGATGTCGGGTTCTCTGGCTGCCAGGTCCTCCGCTGCACATGGCCACCGCGCTTGTGTTATCGATAGCCAAAACCTTGCTGTACTTTCCAGGGCAAACTTCCAGGGTAACCACCGCTGCTCCAAAGGACCTCTGACCAAAAGGAGCGTACGAGGCATCTGTGAGACAGACCCGTTCGCCAGGGATGTCACTTCGTGGGCCGAGCATCAGTTTCAGGTTGCTTGTGCCGGACAAATATGAAAGCACGCGGTGACTCACCCTCAAAACATGACTTTGTCGCCAGCCACAGCGCCTCGCCAAATGCTCTTTGAGCGCTATGCAAAACAGACTCACTGATATCCGCCTCCACATCCTCCAGCTCAGCTTCAGCAGCTTCGACCCACTCTCTCGGAACAGGTAACAGCGTGCTGTGTGCGTTGTGAAGGTTATGTGCGCGCAGTATGTCTGCTATGTATGCTGCTTGGCTGAAGCTCTTAGCCCCGGGCTCCCAAAGAATCTCCACTCCCAGGCACCTCACGGCAATCTTGTCATTCACCCACTCCAAGGGACTAGCTGGCCACTTCTCCACGACAAACGAATGCAGGGCATTGATGATGTAGAGCTCCCCCAAACACAGGATGTCGTCGGCATACGTGACCACCAAGCCAAGCAGTTCACCGCTTGACTCATCAAGGACCATCCACAACTCCGTCTCAGAAATCGTAGGTCTCAAGATCAGAACCACGGTGTCCAAAACGATGCAGGCTTCCTTCAAGCGGGCATCACGATATGCCGCCCGCACTGATGGACTCTCCCTTAAGCCGTGCAACGGTCTCTCAAGCAGCCACCCAACATCTTCAACCACTTGAGCATCTCTAACAACTCTTGGAGGATAAATGCCGTAACGAGGAAGGTGATCTGGCCAAGGAGCTAGTAGGAAGGCCCCTGTGATATCGGAGACCGCCGCCAGCCATTGCCTAGAAGCAGCCAACACCAGTGCCAATCTCAAAGAGTCAGTGTTGACCCCTGAAGCATAAAGGCTTCCTCCCTCATCAGCAAGAAAATTGCCACAAATCACCAATCGGCATTTCCTTTTGTGCTTGGATCCGTGGGTGACTGGAGGTTTCAAGGTGAAGACGCATTTAGCCGAAGCGACAGTGACAAGGCCTTTCTGCTCAAGCGCTCGTAGCTCTGAAAGGGACTTGTCGAACAGTTCCTGTGGCCAAGAGATTCTCGACCTCCTTGCGAATCGTTGCTTCCCAACGGCTCCACACCTCACGAACTTGAGGAAGTGGTACTGTGTGGACTACTTGAAGCTCATCTTCTAAAGAGTTGAGAAGCTCTTCATAGTTCGGCTCCTGCTCCGACTCAGTGCCAGATGAAGAAGAAGATGCCCGCGTGGCCCTCAAACATGTCAAAGCCCTCCTCAGCCTCTCCACATGGGCAAAACGAGCATGCGCGTCCTCTAAGTACTGAACCACTTGGTCTCAAGCATGCCCAAGATGCCGACGAGCTTCGTCTCCAACTCTACGGTGCTCTTCACTCAAGATCTCCTCTTCCTCAAGCAGATCTCTAAGTCGGGCAGCCCGCTCTTCAAGGTCTTGAAGAACAAGACCAAGATCCTGACGCACATGTTCCAGGGGTGCTGAAGGCTGCTCAGCATCGTCACACTTCTCCTCCTGAGAAAGAGCTAAGTCACGCTCCTGCTCAACCACAAAATCCCCAGCAGGAGCCGATTCAGCAGCTTGCGCATCCACTGAGGACTGGATATCCACACCCCTGGCCTTGCCCACCAGACCCACACGCAATGTCCTCAAAGCTGGGGCTTGCTCAACAAAGTCCTGCCTTGACAAATGCGGAGCCCACTGAAAACCCATATCTCGAAGGAGAGTGATGTCGTCTGCCTTCGGCTTGCCACTGTCTCTAATAGAGTAGGCCACAAGGACGACGCGGTTACCACTCGACCAAGGCCTTGTTGTATGCATGTGCTTCGGGCTGAAGAAAATAGGACCTTCTTGAAGATTCAGCGTTACAGTCCCGTCCGGCGTGTCCACATCCAAGCCACCCTCCTTGAAGACTGAGAGCGGAGCGATCATGTTCTCCCCAACGTTGTGAATGTCCTTATGACCTCTTGCTTGAATGTTGATATTGACAGACACGGAATTGAACTCATGGCTCGGAGCAATCTGCTTTGCATACTTGACAAAAACTTTTGTCGACATTGGAAAGGCCGATGTTGATTTCTTCACACCAACCACACCTCCATGAACAAATGCTCCTGACGACCAAATCTTCTCAGCTTCTTCTACAACTCCAAAGCGCTTAGGAATGAGAGAAGTGCCAGGAAGCATATACGCAAGTACCTCAACTTGCTCCGGCTCGAGATGATCTTCTCGAAGGAGGCCTAAGGCGTACTGCTCAGCAGGGTGTTCAGGGTCATGCTCGCCCACGTCCCAGGGGTCAAACTCAACGCGCTCCTCCAAAGACATCTTGCTCTTTAGCCGCCGCGCTGGTGTCATGACCAGAGCCTCGTACTTGCCAAGATCAACTATCTTCTCGGAATCCACAAGATGAGGCCTCAGATGCGCCGAGGTGAGAAAGGAGGTCCTCAAACAAGACCACGTGCAATCCCCGTACATCAAGACTAGGTCCCACATAACGGCCATTTCTCCATCTCAAATTGAGGTCATATCGCCCGCCAGTCCCATAGACCTTGGAGTGGACATGGAGTCCCGAAAGGAAGAACTTCTTGCCCTCTTCCAAGCTGAGCCTCTCTCCTGGCCCATGTAGCGTAAACAGCAGCCATAGCCCAGCACGATCTTGAAAGTGACGAAGCAGTCAAAAGCTTGCGCGCCTGCGCCTTGACCCACTTGACAGCGCTTTCAGCTCTGCCATTTGCCTGAGGGGCCTGGCCCTCCGTGCAAGTACACAACGCCCCTCTCTCAAGTAGCCACTTTCTCAGCGGTACCGTACGTAGCTCACCTGCTCGATCAGCGCATGAACTCTAGATATGGGCAGCCCCTCCGCCTTCAATGTCAAAAACGGCTCTTGCGCAGCCGCATACACCTCCGACGAAGTCCTGGACCTCAGTGGACGAGAAACGTAAAAGGTGTCAAACTGGAGCCGTCCCCAACCTCATGGAAGATCTTCTCAAACTCCTCCTGGGAAAGGCCTCTCAGGTCTGATTCATCAACAACTGGAGCCTCGTCTTCAGGCTCCTCCTCAAACGGATCACCTCCATCACGCTCGACTGCTTCAGCACAGGACTGATCATCACCCAACAAAGCCTGAAGGAGATCTTCCTGATCCGGATCTTCTTCTGGACGCCCACCATCTGGTCGTGAATCACCTGGATGCCCACCATCTGGTCGTGGATCACCTGGATGCCCACCATCTGGTCGTGGATCACCTGGGTGCTCACCGTCTGGTCGTGGATCGCCTGGATGCCCACCGTCTGGTCGTGGATCACCTGGGTGCCCACCATCTGGTCGTGGATCACCTGGATGCCCACCGTCTGGTTGTGGATGACCTGGATGCCCATCATCTGGCTGTGGACCACTCTTCTTGCCTTTCTTTTTCTTTGGAGCTCCAGTAACTTCAGCCTCAAGTCGAGGATACGTGTATGCGCCAACCAACATGTACCTATAGTCCGTGTGGTCAGGATCCGAAGCTCTCACTCTGAAAAGGACCTGCAATATCCAGGCTCAGGCAATGCGCACTTGGATGTTTTATTCGTTTGTGAAGCTTGCCAACGCCTGAGCTGGAAACGCATGTTCTGCAGCTCCTATTGTAGGGCCGATGGTTGTTGCGGACGTGGGCCTGCCACATTTTCAAGTCCTTATCACTGAAAGACTCCAAAAAGCCTTGACATCAATCTTTTTGGCCCACTTGACCACTTGAAGAGCTTCTGGCTCCACCTTCCATCGCTTGATTGCCTCAACAACCGCCAACTTGAAGCCATGCGTCCACGCTGCGTTCTCTCCAGTGGTGATCTCCAAGGGAAGGACAAAGTCAAGGTTTGTTGCCATAACTTCTCCAACCTCCTCCAGGCACATCTGCTCCACAAAGGCCGGCCATGTTGCTCGAAGAGAATCCCAGCACCGCCCATCCTTGCCCTTGATGATCTCAAAGAGCTTGCGACCCTCCATCATTGTGAACAAAGGAAATGCCCCTTGATTGCTTCTGGCCGCCTTGGCAACTGGTGTGAGCCACATCTGCTTCAAGACAAGTTGAACATCACGTTCCCCTCGACACGGAGGCGATCCTACAAGCCCAGCAATCCGACCTGTAGCTGCTCCCCATAGAAGTCCACGATACACACCACTCATTTTGTGCAGGTCGTAGGACAGGGATCTCGTGATGTCAATCTCCAAGATCACGGTGTTGTCCTCCAGATCCCTCAGGATAGGATCTGCTCCCTTGCCATTGCCGGCGTACAAATGGACCACCCAAGGCAAAGACATCAGCCGCTTTCTCTTTTGCCTAGAGACTGGGAAGGCCTTCAAGTAGTCCCAGCCAGCACGTGAAGAGAGATCCACTCCCTCCGCCAGGCGCGCTCTGTCTGCTTGGCTTACACTTCGAAAAGGCGAATCTTCTGCGGACAAAACCTGAAGTTGAGCAGCCCGCGATCCAGTCAACAAGAAAGCGTCCAAGCACTGAGACCAAGCCTTCTCCTGATCCCAAGTCCAAATCGCCCTTGCCATAGAAGCCGTCGAAGTCTGAAGAGTCGAAAGCTTCAAGTCCTCCAACTCCTTAATCAAGTCCAAGGCACAGGCTTCTCCCACAACTGGACATGGGCCTACAACGTTGGGACGAATCACACCATGTTCAGGATGTCTAATCTCAAGCCCACGATGTCGAGACCAAGAAACATCACATCCAAGATCCTGAACAAGAGAACCCAAAGGCACGATCGGAGTAGCGGTGTCCCCCTCTCTTGAGGGCCTTGCCAGCAAAGTGCCAGCCTTGTTTTGCGCCAGAACCACCTCCGCACCATCCGCCAACTGCACTTTGACTCTTGTAGCTCTCTCAATCTCCTCCTCAGTGGCTACACGAAAAGGATGTGAAGCCCCAGAGTCCAACAAGCCAGTACGACCATCACCTGGGTGACATCTATGACCAACCGCCATATTCTCGACCTGAGTGGACGACAATGCCAACATCTTCAGCTGCCTCATCTCCTTCAACATGGCGTTAGCCTCCTTGAGAGGCTGCTTGACTTCAGCCTCTGGCATTTCCAGAGCTGGTGCTGAGCTTGTAGTCCCGGAAGTCGTTGAAGTGGCCGCAAGACCTGGAGGAACTGGAGAGCTAGCCATTGGAAGCGCCGCAGGTACCTCAGAACTGGCAACTCCAGGGCCTGCTGTCATAGCCACCGCCGCCATTGGAGGAGCCTTTGGAACATTGGCCTTGGCCTTCCCTGCAGGACTCCCTTCACTTCGCACTGGACATGTCCCTTGCTGATGTTGAACACTTCCACATGACCAACACCTGCCCTGCTTCTCCTTTCGAGTGAACGCGTGAGACCAGGTGCAGGCCTTTCCCTTTGAGCAGCCTTGATCTGAAAGAAAATGCTTGGCTTCCAGACTGAATGGCTCATTGGCTTTGCTTTCGCGAGCGGCGGTACTATATCGTCCAGGATCTGTGGTGGAGAGACAGCAGATCCTTGCGTCCCTTGAGAGCCCGCCTCAGGCCAACAGCGCTACAGAAGCGGTCAACTCGTTGAGGCGTTGGGCGCGGTGGATGTCTCGGGCCGCAGACCTTGGAATCCAGCGTCCTGACCCTAGTGTCCTACTACGTGGCCGCTGCAAGATTCTCCTGAGATCTCCTTCCGCATCAACATGCTTCGATACAACTTGGAGGTCGACGTGAGGCCAACTGAGAAGGGTGTGAAGGATCTTCATCAGGTCCTGGTCTCTGAGTTTGAGCAGATTGCGTATCGAGGATCTACGGCTAGTAGCTCCAAGGTTCCATTCGTGAAGGCTGTGACTACAGCTCCGGGGCCTCCTCCAGCCAAGGGTTCGTCAGATGGTGGATCTCCTTCTTCGCCAGCCAAGGCCAAAGGAAAGGCTCCGTGCAGAATCTCATCACGCACTCCCTCAGGAACACTGGCAAGAAGCATGGACGCTGCCCGCTTATCAACTCGAGACCATTTGGGATCCTTGAGCTCGGGGGTCTCGTAATCCTCAGGTCTCAGCGCTAGCTTTCCAACGTGAGAGGCTCGAGTATAAGCGTCATAGTAGGCAGCAAGGGAGAGCATCACCTCCTTCCACCAGTCACCGCTGCCATTCGACAAGTCGCCCATGTGGCTTTGGAGCCCATGCAACCAATCCCCCACATCAATCGCCGAGTTCTCGGACAGCTCTGCCAGTTTTGGAAGTTCGGCAATCCCAGGCTTCACGATCTCCACATCCTTGGTCTTTGACCTCAAACTTTCCGACACAGCGCTTTGCAGCTGCGCCATCCCCTGAACCAAGAGTCCAAAGGGGTCTGGAGCTCGAAAAGAACCTTCTTGGGGTCCTTCCCCTGCTTGCTGAGCCATCCCGTCGATTCTCCCGCTCCGCCTCAGTCCGTCCTCCGCCACTTGGAGCATCAAGAGGGGGCTGCAGTCCTTGCCCTCCAAGTACTCCCAAAGGATCCTTCTTTGGACCGACGAAACTACTAGGAACTTCACCAGGAGCACCGCCGCGCGCTGAAAAAAACTTCACGAGCAACCCCTGAATTCCGCTGATGTACACCAGAACGCTCAAGTTCTGAGGCAGGATCATACACATGCCCCTTAGGATCTGGTTGTCTACCAAGAGGATCCCCTGCACTTACAGAAGCTTGTGGGCCAGGTCCAACAGGATTACCTCCGCGGTCCCCTCAACAGAAAACGCGCTTCCCTGAGGTCCTGCTGAATTTCCAAGCGCACGTCCTTCTTCACGATCCATCACCTGGGCATGCTGGGCTTGTTGACTTCGCTCTAGGGCTTCAGTCTTTGGTTCTCCATTTCAAGCGCAGTCCTTTGCTGAGTAAAAGCTTGCATTTCCCTTGAAACTTGCCGCTGAACTTCTAGTAGCACTTGTTCTCGAGTGAGAGACCCCGTAGATGACTCACTACCCTGTTGAGGTGGAGGGCCATGAAGTAACGGAGCTTGGAAGCCCACTGCTGCATAGTCCTCTCTGCCTCTGGCGAGAACAGGCCAGACTGGT
>CAJNIZ010005147.1:101388-120250 GCA_905231905.1 Symbiodinium pilosum | reverse complement strand
TCTGGAAGCGGTGGCGCTCCTCTATGCACGTACCATCTCTTTAGATGCTAGACATATATGATAACCAACGCTAATCTTGCCCATGATATTCCATTCTCCCGGCATACCAAACAGAGATCGACTTTTAAGCAGACACCCAGCGTTGTACAAGATCATATCACAGCATAGAGACTAAATGACGCAGTCCTCATTTACTCTGCAAATAATTTCTCAATGGCTTCACCTCTAGCACCCGTTTTTGCTAGCAAGGAATTCCTGCATCATGGCACGGAAGGAAAAGTCTTTGCACTTTTATTTTTTTCGTGCGGACGCTTCTTAGAAAGCCCTTGTCGCCATTTTAAGAAGCATCATCTTAAGATATGCCAAGGTACATGAGCTATTGGCTGACTTGACCACAGCTCTCTCTAAGTGAGAGAAACTGAAGTCCGTCCAGCAATTGTTTGCGTACTTGCTCTTACCGCTAGCTGCGTCAGCAGCACACGTGAGGCCGGCACTAACTATTCCTTTTTTTTTTCAAGAACTCTTGTCGATGCATCAATTCCGTGCTTTCTAGGCAACTGTCAAGACTGGAGCAGCGATCATTCAGAAAACCCCCAAAAAATGAACAAAACTCTATATGCAAGAAGAATGAATTTGCAAACCAAATATAAGGACCCACCAGCCCAATAACCAGAAACTAAAACGGGAATCAAGCCGTTACTCTTCAACCTAAAGAAAAAAATTGAAGCACTTAGGTTCAAAATTGTGCTGCCTGTGCACCCAATTCAAATTCTCTTTGGTTGCTGCCTGCGGTCATCTATACGCGCCTCATTGTCTAGAGCAGGCAGAGGGCGCTAATACCAGACGGCTCACGCTCCTTGGAGATTTTAAGAGCCGTAAATGAAGGCTCGCAAGTCTTCAGGGCCAAAGCACTTTGTGCATCAATTCTCGACAGAAGATAGAAAGATGAAGGTTCTCATATTTGCGTTTTGAGAAAATAAACCTCTTTTTAGAGAGGATACGTATTTTCTGAATTAGCTCTCGTGAAAGTATGCCTCTTCGGAATCCAGTGTCCATTCCATTATGTCAGCATGCTTGTTCGGAAGGCTTCACTCAAATTCGATGCCGGTAAACATAAAAACATTCAGCAAAACCTTCCATTTTTTTTAATCAAGCCGCCTCAAATAACTGGAGCAATAATGATAGAAAAAGACAGCGAACGCAAACATGGCTGAAGGTCAGAAGGGTCCATTTAAAAATGGAACTTCGATTCCGCAGAATAAGAGCTATATCATTACGCCTCCCAATTGAGCAATAATATAGCTGACGATGATCGGAGAGACTAAGACCTATTTGAGGCGGGTAGGACGTTCGTTGCACGACTGCCCCGGATAGATAGGTCCAGATCGAAAAACGAAAACTCAAATACAATTGATCGGATATAATTCAACACTGGCCGCTTATTCGATTATTATATCTCATAAAATAAAAATATATCTGCTTTTCTAGAAATTGGAATAATTTTCTAAATATTAAGAAGCAACCTTTTCTGCTCCGAGAAATAATTAAATATCAACGATTACACAGACATAGATCAGAATATGAAGAGCTTTATCAATATATTGATAAAATCAGAATTATTTCAGATTTCAGATCTTATTAAATGTCAAGAGAAGATATCGATACGTGATTTAAATTCGTTGCACTATTCCATTTCATTCAGAATTATTCTATTTTATATATCGGTTCTGCTGCGTTCTTGGCAGATATTTATAAATCATAGAAACGTTCTAAGAGATCTTATTAAACATTAAGAGAAGATATCGATACATGATTTAAATTCGTTACATTATTCCATTTCATTCAGAATCATTCTATTTTATATATCGGTTCTGCTGCGTTCTTGGTAGATACTTATAAATCATAGAAACGTTCTAAGGGAGAAATTGAATTCCAATATCGCGTGCAGATTAGAATCCATTTCTATATGAAAATGAATTATTTTGATGATTAAAAAATAGAAAAGATTCTAAGAAGAATTATCCTAGATGAATAGATAGATTTTGAGGAGAAGCTTCTTTATCTGCCGACTATTGGAAGCGATACAACAAGGCCTTTCGTATAAAAAGAAAAATATCAAGAATTATCTATTACGATATTAGTCTCTTAATCTACATCGAAGATTCTCGTAGATAGCTAAATGACATGAAGATCAAATTTTCAAATTATATCAAATTACTATCAATTATCCGCCAATGAAAGATCAAAATAAGAATTATTGATATCAATGATAAATATTTTCAAAAAATCGCAATAATATTTCAATATTTGGCATAGGCGAAATAATAGAAATTAATTTGATATATCTCTAATATTAGATAAATATGATTCTATAACAAGCAATTATGACGTCATATTTTCAAGATGTCTTGAGAGCATTCAATTGCCTCCATGAATAAATTCTTTTGAAATTTTAGCCGCACGTTTTGCCGGCAAATTTTTCTGGAGAGAATATCTTAAAATATTCAGAAGCTGTGCGATAGCGTAGCCTTCTGATAGGAAAATTAATAGCGAAACTTGTTTAGGAAGGGATTCTACGGAACTATACGAATAGATCGATTGATCTATTTTCAAAGAAGACTAATAATTTTTATTTGCAAGCTGAAGATGAAAAGACGATAAATTGCAGGCCAGAAATCAAGTCCAGAGATTTAGATGGAAGCTGGAATCCCCCAAGAGAGAGCAGATTGGGATTTCTCAAAAGGAATGCTGAAGATTTCTGAACAGCAATCACTTGGAGTCAATGACAAGATATAGTTAGCATGATTAATGAAATCATTAGATCAAATAAAATAGATTAAAACAATTAGAAGATCCATTTTATATCTATCCATATTCCCAAGATGATACGAAATATCTTTCATTTTGATACGGAAAATCTCGTGATGAAGACGGAAATATTTGAATTATTTCTCGATTTATGATTATCATCCTTGCGCAGAGGAGCATGATAATCTTCTATATATCATTTCAATTTTCTTATACGATCTATGAAGAGAATTCAAGATGATATGATATATCAATTCAAAATTATTTATATCGATCTATCCAAAATGAATTAATCATTTTAAAAATCATCAATATTCCAAATAAAATCATTTCTCTTTGATATTGATAGAAAAATATATGATAGATTTGAAAGGAAATCATATTCATCTTTTCTATGGCGCGCTGCGCGTATTTCATCTGTATTCCATTCAAGCGTCTGAAAACGTCGACTTTATTTCTTGAATTGATAAGGTCTATATTATATCTACGAAGGCGTCTGCCGCTGCATCAATTCTACCAGAAAGAGAATATATTTTCTTCATCTTTTATCAAGGAATTCATCTAATGGTCGGGCTGATATAACAGCAAGAATATTCAAAATCAAAAAATAAATATTATCAGAAGATTTGAATATATAAATAAGAGAAAAAATTGGATTTTATAAATTTGACGAAATTTTACAGATTCCAGAATTGGTCTTAGATACGGATCGTATTGATCAATTTTTACGTTGATTTCATTTATACGCAAATTATTCAAGATATCGCTCGTAATATATTTAGAAATGGGAAATCAGAGCGCTTCTTCTTTGGTCCTGACAAAATCTATAGGAGAGATTTTTAAATGAATATCAAAAGAAAAGAAAATTCATGAATATATCATTAATTATTGAAGAATTATAGTTATAATAGAAGCAATACAAAATCAATCATAAGCAAGAACAAGCAAGAATACAAATAGCAGGCCTAGAACATACAACCACTGAGATTCTTGATTCTTCATTTAGAATCTTATAATCGTTGAAATTCTTGCTTTTTATTTTATAATATTATAGTCATGAAGATTCTTGCATTCCTCTTTCATAATCTTATGATCTCTTTATATTCTTCTTCTATAATCTCGTAATTATCAAAATTTGTTTTCTATATTGAGATCTAATCAAAATCTTCTGCATTTATATCTATTGGAGTCGTTCCATTTATGTCACGATATATCAAGATGACGAATAATCCTAAAGATTTTCATATCTCATTAATATTTGATATTTTTGATAGTGATATCTTGATTGACGATATTTTACGTATCATTTTCAAGAATCTATTTCTATTTGATCCTTTCAAAATTCATTTCTTCTCCAATATCTAATTTCTATATATCTCTATTATGATTTATCTCTTATTTCTATTCGATGATTATTACGAATTAAATTATTCGCTAAGATATCGCATTTCTATCTTAGATCTGGCGTGCTTCATTCCCCAAAAATCATTGCGGATATAGAAAACGCGATCTTCTCTCCAAATAATAAATATTGTAATTATAAGCTCCCTAATAATAAATTAGATTTAAAATCAAATAGAATAATCGTATTGAATTTATCTCTTATGCTGGAAAAATATTTCTAGATATTTTAAAGAACGCAATAATCAAGCTATTATCTCTGATATCTATATCCTCTTTATTCCGTACTGGATATTTAGAAGATTTTCAAAATTCTGCCCTATAATTTTCTTTTTAACGTTTATACTCTTTAAGATCTTCGATATTACGCGCGTCGAAAATCATCAAAATGATCGAAATTTGTCGTCCTTGATACGCAGATCCTTATCCATATGACGACGAAATCATGCTCAACATTCTAGCTCAGAAAGAGAAGGAAATTTGGATTCTGAATTGAAAGAAGAAAAGATAAATAGATAGAGATGATTATATTCGAGATTGCGGCGCCCGCATCCAAAATGAAAGAAATTTATCCTCCAATTATATCTGAAATTTCAATGATTTTCACCATCTTTACTTTCAAAAATCCATCCGAATTTTTATATTGTCTCTATTTATTTATTATACGCTAAATTATAATGCATATCTCTTGATTGATCAAAAGAATTGATTTTAATCAAATAATATAGAAGAAATCAATATCACGGACTTCATAATTAGAAATTTCATTTCGAGATTAGATGAGATTTAGATTATTTCTATCTCCCTCTATTATAAATTAATCGATATTCAAAAGATTTTCAAATTTCTATCCTACGATCTCCAATCCAATAAATATCTATATTGATGATCTTCAAGATCTCAGATAGGAAGATATTGACGCTTCTGAAAATCCTCTCTCTGAATATTAGAGCTGAATCGCTTCTAGATTTTATCGAGAGAAATGAATTCAGGGCGTCGCCATCTGAGATTGCCTACTCGGTCGTTTTGCAAATTTAGATCCTAGAAAGATTATCGTAATTCAATTCTTCTATTTTCCAGATATTGAATAATTCGTGCCCTATAGATTTCGTTCTATTTTTTTGATTTTTTTTTGCGTAATCTTATTGAATGAAATCTAGAAAATATGAAATCTATTTTCAAATAATTCTTGATTTTATATTCCAAATATATGCTGAGCTTCAGTGCTTTGCATCCGCAGGTAATTTGCCAAAATTGGGAGCCGACAATTGATAAATAGAGTCCGTGGTAATTTATTAGACGATGATATAGAGAGATATATAGATAATCAATCTCCAAATGACGAAACTAATAAACCTTATGAATATCTATTGAATCTCATCTTCCATATCTTCATTATCATAATCTTTTATAAATATGATATCTATCTCTTTCATCATCGATAAATCAATAAGAAAATGAAATAAGATGATTTCTATCATATATTTGATTAGAAGCTTATAAGATAATTCGCAAATATTTCATTCAGAAGGAGGGCGGTCGAGAATATATTATATATGTTTCAATCAATTCAAAAGATTCTGAAAAATTAAATCTAGATATTAGATTTATTCAATTTATGAAATCTATATTCCAGACGACCATATTTACGATATAGATATTCGTAATAATAATTACGAGTAGATTTATTTCATATTATATTCTGAAGAAATTGACGCCTGCTATTTCAATATATGGCAACGACCAATATTTTCAGGGATATTCATAGATCTCAAATCTCATCTAAAATCTATTTATTTGCATTAAGATAAAATGACGTGCTATCAAATAAGATTATCGATAATAGAATTCCCAATTAAAAGAAATCATTCTCCAAATGCACTATAGACAAAATTCTGCTTTCTCCAAATCCAAGAACGTAATATATATTCTTTTCTTCAGCTCATAAATATTAAACGTAAATTAATTACGTCCTTTTTCTAAATCAATCTCAATTCCTACGATTTATAGATTCAAGCTTCAATTGATAATATGAAAAATAAAAAGAAGATATGAACGTCTAGAATTTCTTTTTTAATCAAAAGAAAGAAAAATATCTTTTAGGAATTCAAGAAATGAAATATGAATCAATAAATATGAAACAGATTAAGAAATTATATAAATCTATATTTCTCATTCCATCAATCATACAACAGATTTCTTTATTCTTCAATCCTTATATTTCATATCTATCATCTAATAATTATCCGCCTCATTTTCTCCCTTTTTCATTTTATTAGCTCTAGCTTTCAATAATTAATATATATCAAATATCTTCTTCTCTTCTTTTCATATATTAGCCCTTTCAATCCTAAATTTTCTTCTTCTCAAGAATCAAAATTCGATATTTCTCAAAATTTTGATTTTTATATTTAGATTGCTATTAATAATATTTCAACCTATATAGTTCCAGATAATCTCGTAATAAAGATTCACTCCTTATATTTCTAATCGATTCTTCTCTTTTTGATCTCAATTGACGAGCGCTAGATCAATTCTTTTAATCAAATTAAAATATTTTCGAAAAGATGAAAATATTCTTATTCAGATCTAAGAATATAGAAGAAATGAGATAATTATTGAATTATTTGAATATATTTTTCTTCATTATTCTCAATTATCATATAAATCGCAGATTCGAATTATTATCGATTCTTCCTATATTATCTATTCTCTCCTAGACGATCATTCTCTATCTATTCATCATCAATTTATAGAATGCATATAATAATATATTCATATTCCGTATTTTTTTCTCTAGAAAAGATTCTTTCTTATATAGATATTCCTATTAATGAATTTTCCGATTCCCTTATTCAATATAGAAATAATTCATATAATAATTTAGATCAATTCTCTCCAATCAAAGATTTCCTTCTGAATCTCTCTCAATTAGATAATAATCCTCATACCTACTTATCTAAATCTCCCGCAGAATAATCTCAATTCTCTGATTATCGTCATCTTATAATTTCCTTCCCAACCTCTCCTAATAAATTTTGAATTCTTCATATATTTTAGATCTCATTTCCCAATTTCAAGATTCCTTCGATTTCATTGATCTCGAATTAATATCCATCCGCAAACGAATAAAGAAATATATTTCTGAAGCTGAGAAATTCTTGCTCTCGACGCATCTTCAAAAAGATTTGCATGCTTCTTAGCTACATTAATGACGAATTACGAAATCAATCCGACAATCTTTCAAACCTCGATCTCTTAATTTAATTTCATATCTATATCAAATTATTCCTAATCATCTCCATATTATTACGCTCGTATTATATTTAATCGAACGAATCTAAAAATTTTCGGATCTTCAATTTGATATTCTCATTTATTCCAAATTCTATAATAAGATTATATCGCTCTTTTTAATAATAATTAAATGAAAATTTTTTCTCCGCTTTCTTAGCACTAGACAAATCCCAGACCCGGACATCAAACCACTCGATATATTGAAAACTTCTCCATATATTCTAAATTTTCCTTGATCATTTCAATCATTACTTTTCTATCTCCTCAATCTCTTATTCTTACATTCTTTCTGAAATAATGATGCTTATCAAGAAGATATGATAAAATATTCATGATTTACTTAATTATCATCTAATATCTTGAATTAATATTCGATATATTTCCTTTCATTTTTTTCTCAATTTTAGAAATTAATTATCTACCATCAATTCTAGAATCATTTAGTAGACTTATCTATATACAAGAAATATCTCCAATAAATATACTTTATTAATATATACGGCTTTATAAAAACAATATATATATAATCTTCGTCTTTCTTATATAAGAAAATCTTTCCTATCAATTTCATCAAAAAAATTATTACTCTCAATTCGATTTCCATTCTAAACACTCTACTAATTAATCTCTATATGTATACTTACAATTTACGAACGACTTTAAACTTCTTTCTATATTTTATTCCCCAATTAGTCCAAGATATTTGCTTTTTTTCCTTTAGCGATTATCGAATCAATTCTTAGATTTTTCGGCCTTCCTCAATTCGTAAGCAATTCTAAAATATCCCTTTATCAAATAGATAGATTTCTAATATATTTTCTCAGAATAGAAAATTATATTCTTATCCTCTAATTCTAATGAATATATTATCTATTTTTCCTAACCTCTCCAAGACGCAGCTTATATATGAAATCTCGATTTTATTTTTAAGAAATACATTCATCCTTAGCCATATTATAAGAAGACAAAATTCAATATAAATATTTTCCAATTCCTATTTTCCCCACCTCGATGAGATTAGATATTTAGGCGATCATTTAAATTCCTTTCTCAATAATAATATATATTTTTATTCTTAAATATAACGTTCATTCAAAAATTCAGAATAAAGAATAAATAAATCAACATAATTTCAATCAAATATATCCTTACTACATAGCTAATAGTATTGCCAACTTCATAACTCTATAATTTCGGAAATATTAGAAACCTTCAAAAAAGCTAGAAACTCAAAATCCTCGAGATTTTTAGCGCGGGCGGCGCGACCAAAAATCTCTGAGTTTTTTAGTCGCGCGACCTTTCCCCTCAGAGCGGTTTTTCGCGTGATTTATCTCGCTCTTTAGCTACGTGCGCGGCCGTTCGGCAGAACGCGCAGACCCGGGATAGCCGTATTTATCTACGCTCCCCCGATCAAGTGGAAATTCTGGGCTAGAGACCTTGGGCCGCAAGAACAAAAATCTCCCGAGATTTGGGGTCATCTCTTTCTCCTTGGCTGGCTGCAGCTATTGGTTCCCGGAGCGGTGTTCTGCGTGATTCATCGGCTCTTTTTTTCGGGACGGTTATTCGCGTGATTTATCTCTCTCTCTTCGGCTAGGTGCACGGCTGCTCGGCGGAACGTGGAGAACCGGGATAGCTACGTTCAGCTGCATTCTGCCCATCCGCCGGGTCGCAAGAACAAAAATCTTGCGAAATTTCGAATCGTTTCTTTCTCTTTGGCTATCTGCGCAGCGGCTACTATACAGCGGTCCTCCAGGGAAGCAGAGCCCCGTCACGATTCGGATTTCGAATTGAAATCAGAATTTCAAATAATATCCGTAGATGGTTATGTGTACGGGCACGCGTAAAATGGGAGATAGAAGTAGACCGCAACAGATTGCCTGCGAAAAAATTGTCAGACTCTGAGATATCTCTGCAACTCTTCTTGGGCTTCAGTCCATAAACCCGCCCCTTCAAGAATGCTTCGAGATGGGTACCTGCTTCTTGGAGGAGTAATTTGTCAACAATGCCCCCGAATACGCAGTTCCCTCAGCTACTGCCCCCTTGATGCCTTCAACTTCAAAATACCGACGCTTATTCAAGATTCGGGATATCAAGCTACATAACGACATAGGCTTTGGAGTTCCACGCATTGCTTTCTTCCGCATCAAACTGCTTGCCGCTGCGAGTACACTCCAACCACGATGCTCCGCTGCTGTAAGCAGCGGGTCCACTCTAGTATTTAAATCGAATCAAGTATAAATACAATTAGAATTCGAGTCAAGAGAGACGGCGTGAGAAAGAAATAAAGATAGAGAGACAAATAGAATCAAGCAGAAAAAGAGAGAGAGAGAGAGAGAGAGACGGCTTGATATATGAGAAAAGAACAACAACAAAACACATAGGGACAAATAAACACAAACATAAATGCAGACAAACAAACATAAATGTAAGTAGATAAGGGCACATGGCAACAAACAGAAAATTGCAGACAAAGATAATTTTTTGACACTGAGGCGGAGCAGTGTCTATCTCAGCTGGCGTGAGCAGCAACATAATGTTGGTCGTCTTTCAGACGACGCCCCGGCCACGGTTCCCCTGCAAATGGCAGTAATCCGAAGATTCTATTCAGCTAAATGCTATCAGAGCGGACTGACACAAAACATAAAGAAAAATGGACACAGAGACAAATAAAGACAGACAGACAAACAGACACAGACAGAGAAAGACCAAACAGCATGCAGGCAGCCAGGCGGCCAGCCAGACGGGCAGATGGGCAGGCAGGCAGGCAGCGCGGCTGGCGGTCAGGTTTATATAGTTCTGATCGTGGTATGTTATATATTGACTGGCACCTGAGCCGAAATACGGAAGGTTTTTGCAGCAGGCGTTGTGGCCTACTGACTCCAATGAGCAGTAGTCTTGGAGTTCATATTTTCAAGCTGCTTCCTTGCTCAAATCTTGTCTTTGCTCCTTTCATTGCAGCGGAGCTGCTTCAATGGAATGAATGCCTTTTTCATCTCACACTGTTGAGACCTTGCCGGAAAGCCAGCCCAAGCGCAAAGCGCGAAGCCTGAGTTTTGTCTTGGTCCAAGTTAAGGTGCGCGCTTGGGGGAGATGGTCAGGAAGATAGGCAATGGACTTCTTGGACTAAGATTACCCTCTAGCGGAAAATATTTGAAGTGGACTTGCAGGTTTGGTTTCTGGCCAATGAAGCTAGAAGCCTTCCTGGGCCCCCATGCAAAGAAAACAGTATTCATCAGCATGTGCGGTCTTGAGATGTCCTTTATTGCTTCAATCTGCTGATGTTGCCCTTGCTCAGAGAGAGAGAGAGAGAGAGAGATAGAGAGAGAGGAATTCGAAGCCTGCAGCCTAGGGCGTCGGCTGCTGATCAGTCTTGGCTCTGGTCGATTGTGCTTCGTCCCGCGGATAGGTCAGCAGCTCTGGCTACTAGGGTTTTGTAGTCCAGCTGCCCAATCTGGAAGCTCCTGTCACCCTGTCGGTTCCTTGGGCTCTGGCAGTCGCCCGAAGCTTGCGCCGAGTCCTCTGGTTTGTCACAATGCAAAGAAACCAATGCAATCGCTTTCTCTACTAATTAATCAGCCGTTGTCCCCTTCTAGCAACTTGAGTTCAGGTTCACTTCAGTTCTGACCAATACAAGATCAAGTTACTTTTCACCAAAACCAAATGAAAAAGGGCTGAAAGAGTAAGCATCCTTTCATCTCTTCCCGCTAACACCGGATGTCGCTATTGGGGCTCCTTTTGCAGTAAACTCAGAAGTATGCAGCCCTCCCAGAACATCTTCTGGCTCGAAGGTCATCATCATCAATAATAGGGGACAGGATTAGAATTCTGAGCCAATGTACTTGAATAAAAGATGTCTACGACTTGGGAGTCAAGAAATTTCGAAGGTGGCTCAGGTGGTAGTTACTGAATCTTACTGGTAAGGCCCACCAGCCACGGAAAAAAGTTGATGGAATGATCGAGCATCCATGAGTTGAGGCCGCATGCAGCACCCGGGAATCCGCGCTTGACGGACTGTGGCTGGGTATGGCTGGGTTGGAGATTTGGGCTTGCAGGGCTCTAGGAGGTGCAAGGGTCAGGGGAGATATTTAGATTCCCAACTGAGGATCCTGGGTTTAGGATAAAGGAAGGCTCAGTTGTCGTGTTTCTGCAGACTCCACGCGAACACATTTGGAAAAGGGAGCCTCTGCAGCGCCGTCACCACAGCCGCTGCGGTCAGAGCAGTGGCAAAGAAAGCAGCCAGCGTGGCAGCCAAGTCCCGCGTGGGGAGGTCGCAAACGTGAGGGGAGTCCTGCCATGATCAGCGTGCTAGAAGCCTTGGGCATCAGCAAGGGCAGGCCAAGAGGCAAGTTTCAGGTTGAGGCTGGTGATGATTGAATTTGGCCGGGGTTAGATATCACAGGTTTGCGCCGCGAGGATCATCCCCATGACTGAACCGCACTGGAAGCGCACCATGCTACGTTGAATTTGCAAAGCATCCGAAAACAAAAAACAGTCACAGCCTTGCTCACAAAGACCATGAGGTTCCGATACCTCCGCTACCGTACGGGAGTTTGTCTGAAAGCTGCTTCCCCAAACTCACGGGAAAACAACAACCTAGAGACAACATCGCAGTGAGAATCCAATCTGGGGACAGGTGCTACACCTCTGGACATGCAAACAAGGGTCGCAATGATCTGAAGGGTAGCACGGACGCAGGGTGGGGTTACCTTTTTTGGCGTCTCATAATGCTTTTGAACGATGTGCTGTTGTCGAAGAGATGGGCTCTTTGACAATCTTCTCAACACCATGATCTCAGCATAAGTCATTCCTAAACATCTGCCAGCATTGCCAAGATTCAAAGGAAAGCCAGAATGCGGTATCACGTATGAAGAAACCGCGGTTGGCTTCCGCAAGCCCAAATGCAAGCATTCTGATGTAATGTCCCTTTAATTGTCGTTCAATTAGCGCTTCTGCTTCTGGAGGAATCGGTAAATGCATGCCAGTCACATGCCAACCTTTCACTAATAAGTCTGCTTAGCATTTCAATGTTGCTCACCTGGGAATCTACAAAGGATTGCTGCCCTGCGTTTGCCCGCATCTACCAGAGCAAGCAGCTATCCCAGCTGAACATCCTGTCACGCACGCAAGTCTCATCAGCCAAGCAGCTCCCACAATGCATGGAACCCCTCGGACATGCCTTAGCGTTGCCAGGGCCAGGCAATGCATGAGCTTACAGAGGGAGTGATGGAACGCCGCCGCACCAGTTCCCTTGCACCATGCAGTGTTCGGTCAGAAGATTTTTCTGCTGAAGAGCTGCCCTGCGCTAGCTGGTGTGACAAAGCCACGCAATAGCGCACGTGGCCTTTCTCCAGCTCACGGATCCTTGGCAACTCGGACCCTCCAAGTCTCTGGACATCGACAATGAAATTGCAGCTCTCGACTGCTGTGACCCTAAGCCTTCCGCTCTAAATGACATTTTCTCCTTTGAAGAAAAGGTCGTCATCAGAACATGCAGATATTTGGACTCGGTAAGTTCTAGGCTGTGTCGTTTCAAGCCTCGCAACTCTTCAGTCTCACAATTGAACGAGGGTGAGTTTTCATTAGCATGCACACTCGGCACACCGGGAACTGCCTGACTTACAGCAACTCCCAGCCAGAAGTCGCCAAGTATCAGGTAGCTTTGCCAGCGTCCATTTACATGGCCGTGGCCAGCCTGATTTTGTGCAGTCGCAGGGGGCTTCAAAATCCAACCATGCCGGATGAACTCGCAAGAGCAGGACATAGGCATGGATGCCTCAATTTCATCCTCCTCATCCCCAATCAAACTGGAGTGCTAGGAGGCCTGCCCAGGCGTGGCCCATGCCAGGACGATGCCTTCCTCGGCTTCAAGGCTTCAAGTGAAGGTACTGGATTAGGATGCCATCTGAACGCACCGAGACCTAAAAACATAAGCATTCATGATTTTCACTGCTTCCTGCTGAAAATTCTTTCACCAGAGTTGCTCAAACTGGCAGAATCAACAAAAGGCGATTAACGGCTATGGACAAAGTGGAGATCTCCAATCAGGAAAGCATCGCTCGCTTGTCGTAGTGTCCGGAGGAACGCTTCCTCGGCCTTCCATGCTCTGTCACAGCTCCGATGCACAACTACCTGGTCGCTTTGATTGTAAGGGTATCATCCTTATCCGTTGCTGGACTTACTTGGCCGTTTCTGAACTTGAGGCTTACCTGAGGTCAGTAATGCCGGGTTCTGATTCTGATGCGTCGCAACAACTCAGGATCGCTAAATCGGCCAAACTGCCCCCAAATCCAGTTCGAGAAAAGTTGTCTGATGTGTGCACTAAGCGTGTTCCAATGAGGGCGTTATAAGAGACCGTTGAACCAGGCCGTTTGTAAGGACTACTCCAACTTAAGACCTTGTTGGGGACTTTCAAGGCGGGGACTTATTGGGAACTGTTTCAATTTAGATTCTCATCATGGCCGTTGATGCTCGGAACTTTACATTGTGCCCAAAAATGCTTTTGGGTGGTCTGTTGGGCGCACAAAGAGAGAGTTAACTGTACGCGCAACAAGCAATTCATAACCTCAGACAGCTGGGAATGTCAGCGCCTCAGGGGCGATGTGCTCGCCTACCTCAAACGACAGGGTGAAGTCCACGGTCTTAGTGGCAACACCCAGTGAGATACTTGTTCAGCTCTTGGGCACACGGGTTTGTGTGCGTTTTATGGGTCTGTGGCTTGCAAGTGATTCTGAAGGCTGTCGGACCTCCATGGGGAAGAACGTCTGAAGGTCCCATTGCCGGTAGTTGTCGCCCAGGCTTCGGATAGCCTGCCCATTGCTGCTAAAAGGAAAACAGTCCAAGCTAGTCTCACCGAGCACTGGGAGTTGCAACAAGCCCGGCCTTATAGCCATCCAATCCAATACAGCGAAGCCCGGGTATTGTGTTCCTGATCTGCTTGTAGCTTTGGGCTGGGGATTCTGCTTTGCAAGCTGGGTGTTGGTTTTGATCGAGTATCCATTTTACATTTCCAACGTCACGCTTCCCGCATTGAAGCCCTCACAAACTGAACCCGTCAACCACCAAATCCCGGCTCCACGGAGACCCCCAGAGCCAAACTGCAAGAAGTGCGATCTAGGGTCAGGCTGTAGGACAACTGTCCATTGCCGCATCCCAGCTCCAAAGCTGTAACATTGCGGCCTAGTCTCCAGACCTGTACGCTAACGCCACTGCGAAGGAACGCGTTGTTACAGGGGTTCTTTTGACAAAGCATGCTTGATGCCCACCCCCAAGAAATCTCACGGTTTCCAGCAAGCGGCGTCAAATACTTGATGGAAGTTTGAAATCTGTGTCGACTTGGGGGCTGATCTTGACGAAACAGTGAGCTTAGGCAGCTCAAAAAACAAAACCCATCAGTTCATGCGCTGAGTCTTTCGCAAGGCAAGTCTAAGAATATGGATAGTTGGAGGCAAAAACAAAGAAAAAAGAGAAGTGTAGCAGTCACTTAGACAGATAGACACGTACACCCACCCACGTAGAATTCCATTATAGTGGCTGTTGAGCACCCTGAGCGGACCTCCGCAGCTAAGAAGCTGCCGACGTTCATTTCACGGCGGTTGCGGCTACGTTGACCTTCCACCACGGCCTGGTGCAGTGTGAAATAATAGTCTGAGCGTCAATGTGATAGTGAAGGCCCGCCAAGAACCCAATATTCCACTCATTCGGAGTTGTCAGGGTGCGACCATGGCTGCGGTCAAGGGAGCGGGACTTCGGGGCAGCTTGCAATATGAGACCTCGCAAAACATCCCGATTCTCACACCCTGTGCCTCCTTTGAGAAGTAGCCTTGGTGCATCGGTGCGGCTGTGATTGGCTCATAGCCGTAATGCAACCTTAAGGCCAACGAGACGGCCCAAGGAAGGCATAACGATTGTGATGCCCGGTTTCAAGATTCCCTTGGTCAAGGGTGTATTTCATCACAGTCAACAAGCCACAGGCTTCCAAAAGCGGCCAAGCATCACTGAATTGACAGCTGTTGCGGCAATCCCGCAGCTGTACAGAAGCCAGGTCGGAATGTCCTGTTTCTTGCTACTGAATCAACCACTTGCTGAGAGCTGCTGACATCTGCGGCACTGCGAGTTAACACGTGAGATGCTAGTGCGAAGCTGGCCAAATGTGACAGCTAGCACTGTGGCAACGATGACAGCGACAATAGGTTTGCGATTCGAACTCGCCGGAGGCCGCCACATCACGTCACAACACTTGAGATGGTCCCTGGCAATGTAGAACGGGGTCATTAGTGCCCTTCATTGCTCGTAAAATTGCTCCCAAGACACCCGATAAGGAACTCTTGTTTGAATTCACAACGTGTCTCAAAGAGTATGCCTGAAGCTTGCGAGATAGAAGCGTTGCTTTCAAACGTGAGTCCTTGCCATTGTTGCTGAAAGCATCCTCAGCTGTTGTAAGGGAATCCAGTTTGCAGAAGCCGTGGCCAAGGATTCTGAACCGTAGGGCGAAGTTCTCACCCTCGCAAGATTTTAACTTAAGAGGCCACCATGTTGTAGAGGACCAAACTTTGTGAGGGCTTAGAGTTCAGATCTTGGTTTAGAGGACCACACAAATAGAAAGCAGTTCCAATCAATACAGCATCAAAGCCAAAGCAAACGAGCAGAAGCAGTGCGAAGAACGTGCAGCAGCGAATGTCGAACACCATTGCAAGGCCCCATCCGTAGTACTCCAAGGAAAGTTTTGGCAGGCTAGATCCGGAATTGCTGGGCTCGCAACTTCAGGGTGCGAGGGTTTGGGGTCCAGGGCTATGAAATGGCAACCGAGCTTGAAAGGACTCATTTGTCAGCAGTCTTCTGTGACGAACTACGGGCCGACACACAGGCTGATCGTGTCATGCTGAAGCGCAGCTGTGTGCTCGTGCAAGGGCTCTCTCATGGATTACACATTGCTGTTGAGCCGGAAGCTTTCCGAATTTCTGGCACAATTTGCAGTGAAGGAAACGGCACTAGAGCGTCCTAGAAGCCGGTCCAAATTTACGGAACTCTCTGGAGATCCCCCGCTCTTCAAATTCATGAAAAAAGCATACGCTGACAAGACCTTGTATTGCTTTTTAGCTCTCACCCAACATGATGGCGAATTGCCGCCATGCCGGAAGTCACGAGGACTGGCAATTTGTAAGAATTCTTGCGCTTGTCACTACCGGGGTATGCAAGAACTGTCTGAAAACAGTTCTCGCACGATTGCTGGTCTCACCTCACACCGAAGCTGTTGGCTCTATGCCTGCCATCCTCGTGAGCAATGAGGCTTTGGGAAACGCTGCCTCCTTCACAGCAGTGATACTCAGCATCAGCCAGCTTTGCTGGTGGATGCGCTTGCCAAGCTACCCAGGATGAATTGGGCGGTAAACACCTGAAAACTGGGTCAGCAAGCTGCCTCCAGAACTGGGCAGGTTTTGCAGCCACTCTGTTGTAATGCAGGTTTCACTTTCTTGCAAAGCTTTTTAACGCTACCTGGAAATCCAAACGATCTCATCTCAGGTAAATGTAGCAATGTTGATGCTAGCTGCCCAAACCTGCGCCCGAGGCACCTCTGCATGTGTCCATGCGGGAATGAGGCATGGAAAGATGCATCGCGAATTTGGACTCTCTGACGAACGCTTGAGGAACAGGATGCTCCAACATGAATATGATTTTGCTCGAAGCTCCAGTACTCCACTGCACAGCGCAGCTACGAAAGCCAGCAACCTTGGGTTCTGCTTACTCATGCTTGCTTTGAACAACAGCGGAAAACAGAAATCAAACCATCTCAGAGTGAAGAGTCTTTCGACAGGGAATAGCGATGCCGGCGTAGCTGGATTTTTGCTCGACATCTTTGTGCGCAAGAATGCTGTTGAGACTACAGATTCAGAGAGCCCTAAAAATGCAATTGATGAAGCACTTCGGGTGAAACCATGGTAGAAAGCTTACACAACGAACCATGATCCCGAACAAAAACCTTCAAAAAACTCACTTAGGATCTGCTAGCCTGGCCACTACGTCGCTCGGGATTGCTTGGCACACGTGCCGCTGGCAATTCTTAAGGCTAGATCCTCACTGAATGATATTCAACATCTCATCGAAGGGGAACTTTGCACCTGCACCAGCCGACAGCTGTGCAAGATTGTGCAACTTTTGCGAGGTGGTCTCGAGAACTAACGTCAGCATCGTAATTGGTGAGTGACTAGCTAGATTCGCGACAGGAAGGATTCATGTGCTAAGTCGCTCCAGCGATGCTTGTTCATCGCTCTGGGTGCAGGACTGATGTCCTCTTCACTCGGTGAGTTCGGCCTAGGCCGGGGGCGCGAAAGGGGCATTGCAGTCGCTGTGACTCCCTAGAACCCAAAATTGAGCGTTGTCAATACCAGCCACCCAGCCACCGGACTTACACTGCTTTTTGGCCAAGGCTTTGCTCTTAGCCAAGGAGCGTCGACCTTGTGTCAACGACATCAGGGTTCCTCCAAGCCAGCTCATACGCACACATGTGTCTGGCACGATTGGAAAACAAGCTACTTCCAAACTTTGCTCCATGTCGCACATGGGTCATGCATGGGGCGGGAGTTGCATGGTGCATGCTGCGTGCAGCAACAACTCTTCATCCAACCCCTTGCCACTAGCCGCCTGACCAGGTGGGCGAATATGTGCCCCTCGAACGGTAGGCAGAATGATTCGATCTCAGAGCCTTGCAAGTCGAGATCAAGCAGGCCTGCTTTTGAGGGTGATAACTAGCAGTTGTGCAGCCCTAAACATGGCATGGTCCGGCTTGATTCAGGACGTGTACAGCACCGGTCTTTGGGGCTGGATGTAGAGTTCGGCTGCATTTTAATGATGCAGTTTGCCAAGCCCCTGACAGCCCAGACAGCCAGGAGTGCCCCATCCACTGGGACTTCGCTGCTCCTGGCCGGGCTGAACGTGCAGTTATGTTCCCTGACGCGAGTTGATAAGATGTCAGGGCATTTCTTTGATGTCAGAAAACTGTGGATTGATTGTGAAGGGAGGCGGCAGCGGAATGCATGCACGTGCACACTTGGCAGCATTTCGAGGTTCAAGGGGGCAGCTATGTGAACTCAGGATGGCACATATCGGTGCTGGGGTCAATCGATGTAGTTGACCAGCTGGAACATGCATGCGAGCTACCGCCCCGCCCTGCCTGGCATTCTGGGCAAATCCCCTTGCGATCTTCGCTCACCATAATCTTGGCCTGTTGGGCTGCTGCGCTCTGTCGCTTCAGGCCACAAAACAGCTGCAGAAAAGCGCTTGGCAACTCCCGACTGTTCTTTGCCAACAATTACAGATATGGCAGTGCAGTGTCCCTAAATTGCTGTTCCCAAAATGGGGG